>CM035423.1:54312750-54320250 GCA_020310875.1 Ceratopteris richardii
ATTCTTTTTCCTTTTTGAACCTGTTCGTTTAGTATCACACACCATTTCTAAGTTATATTTACCTGTGAATGGATTACTACTTTTAGTGTAATACCAATGCACCATCAAAGCCTCTATTCTTCTCTGATCAATATCTTTAGTTATCTCTAAAACCTTTGCAATCCAAAAAGGTCTGGTAGCCTCATCACCATCAGCAAGTACTGCAATAAGCGTTCCAACATTTATCTCTATTAAATTTCCTTGCCATCTTGCTTCTGCCTGTTTTGTCATCCTTGGGCCTACATAAATATTTCTTTCTGGTGGATGTATAAAACTTTGAAGTGCATCTGCATTACATGCTTGGGCCACATTCACGGATCTTTGTGTACAAAAATCCCATGTGAATGGAACATCAACTGGCCAGTGACCTGCAATTGTATACTGTATAATCTCTTCTTGATGATTGAAAAAGTCCTCCCACCAAGATACATCTTGATCTCCAACATATTTTTTTGCACGCTCAATATGTCTCTTCTTTTCAATGAGTGCATGCATCCAGCTTTTACTTTGATCAACCACACTTCCACATCTTTCTGTATTGTTTTTATCTTCATATGGTGATTGTTCTGCACCATACACTGTTACAGTAGACAAATTAGGCACCTGCAATAAGAATCTGCATCCCTCTTTAGGCTCCCACCCAAGAGAAGATGAATACTGCTTTGCAAATAAAAGGGTTATTTCATCAACCCTCCTCATCAAGAATACATGGTTGAAACTAATATTGTGCAATGGAGCCAAAACCTTAGCACTGTTATCAAGGCCCATTGAGCAAAAGTGCTTAAAGTCATAAATCTGTGTGAGGTGTTGAACTTCTGGTTTTGGAGTATATGCTTCTGAAATCAGCTCAGATAAAATCGAAAGAGTAAAAGCATTGTTACGTGCCAACTTCTTAGAGAAAGTACTGAACATTTGATCAATGTGATCATGAGTGTGGCCAACCAGAAGAAAATTTACCTTAACCTTCTGAAATACCTGTTTTTCAACAAGCATGCTTAAATATCCAAAGACTGTAGAATTTTTATTCTCTCTTGCAGTATTATCTAGTTGCAAATATAGAGTTGGTGGAAAAAGACCCTTCCATGATTGCAAAACACGATGAATGACAGTAACTGTAAGGTTTGGATCATTATGCACATTCGGATATGTGAAGAAAACCTTGGACATTACAGTTCCATTGTATACCAAAGCACCAACCAAATGCATTTGCACACGGACTTCATCTCCAATGTCCTTAGGGATGCGATAAAAATGTGGCAAACAAGTTTTTTTTTTATCCATACCATCGATCAACAAACACATATAACGCTCCGGATTTCTGAGTGCCTTACTTCGATGATGAATTGCTTTCTTTCTCTCTAATGCTTGACTGTCACGATGGTTGTTAAGAAGGTTTTTAAAATTATGCTTTTCCTGTGGTGTTGTAGCCCCTTTTGCCATGTTTTTCAAAGTGGCGCAAACTGAACATTCACCCATTCTAACTTTACGAGGAATAGAAACATTGTTAAACTCTTCCTTCCATAATCGAGTAAAGTGACGATACAACACATACTTCTCATTTCTATTTTCCATGTCTTCTCTATATATTTGAAATACCTCTCGACGAGTAAAGTTATCTGACAAGTGCAACCTTCCAGTTGTAGGCATAACTTCACAATGCAAGCTAAAATAGTTCATCATCCAATTCATTGCATGACGTCCAACAGATCCTTTGGTCCCAACATGGAACATATCCAAAATGAGATCCCCATTCAAAAACCCTTGTTGAACTCTATGTATTCTCTAATTTCCTACACCCATTGCAATTTTAAATGCAGCCCTATAGCATGGCATCCCTTGAGTAAAGAAATATTCAAAACCAACATGCGTTACTGACATGTTATCCTCAATCATTTGCATGCAAGAAACAAGGTATATATCTTGCCTTTCACTATCTAAATGGAGGAATTTTTCTCTTATGTGCTTTAGTTTCTTCATTCCTAAATTATACAAACATTTCAAACCACAACAATGCTTCACAATATCCAATGCAATCTGTCTATCTGAAGTAAGAAATTTAAATCTTTTTCGACTTACTTCACGAGACCTTCTTTTAAATCGTAGATTGAGCTTGCTTTGCTTTTTCGTTGCTCCACATGCACTTGAGTCAGAAGGGAGATCAGTGGTTGGATCAGATGGGAGATCAAGAGGTGCATTTGGTTGAGCAGCATTGCACTGTGAATTGGATAACTTAAATGACTCAACAGAAAACATGGAATCATCAGCACGTTCTAAATCATAGGGATCATCACTTCTCTGGAAAGGTTCAACTAAGAACAATGAATCAATATGAGCAGAGGAAGTTGATGCCCAAGCATCCACTGAAAAGATTGAGCTCATCTTCACTGAGTTCACAGAAGACTGAAGATGAATGACCTTTTTAAATAAGTAGAAATCCGAGATCAAGTGAAGATGTCACATCAAATGTCACATCAAGAAGATATGAAATCAAAAGCTTATTAAAGTACATTAAATAACATTAAACATCAAATTACATCAAATCACTTAATTACTCAAATATACACTAATAAGGGAACCAAAGATTTGATTCACTTTTGATTCAAATGAGAAACACAGTTGATTTCTAACTACATATGAGTCATTGAGTCTAAGCATTGTGAATGAATCAAAATATATCCAAGTTGAGTTCCAACAGGAATATATAATAAAATTGTTTGGAGAAATTTTACAAGAAGAAATTTTACAACTGGAATATATCCAAGTTGAGTTCCAACTGGAATATGCTATGCCATTGAACACTATACAAGAAGAAATTTTACATTTGGTTAAGTTTTCAAGGATTAGGTTTTATTGTGGTCTTGGCTAGATATCAAAGAGGTAGATGAAAGTATATTAAAAAAGAATTATGTGTAAAAGAGGTACACAGAATGTTTACTCATACATTGATTTTCCATTTTAACAATGTGTTACAAGATAAATGTGAATATGAACTAAAGTGTGGAGGATAACACTATAAAGATGTCATTAATCTCACAACTTAGACCTGATTTTCTCCCAAGCAACAGACTCTAAGAAAAAACTTCTACATGAGATTAGAAATCCTCATGTACATACCATACTGTTGCCATTGAAGTTTGATTTCCATGCAAATGTATATAAATAGTTGCAAGGTTCTGTACTTGAATGTTTATTCATACATTGATTTTCCATTTCAACAGTGAGTTACAAGATAAATGTGAATATGAGCTAAAGTGAGGAGGGTAATACTATAAAGATGTCATTAGTCTCCCACATTTAACACAACTTTGACTTGATTTTCTCCCAAGAAAGAGATTCTAAGAAAAAAATCTCTACATGAGTTTAGACATCCTCATGGACATACCATACTCTTGCCATTGAAATGTAATTTCTATGCAAATGTATATAAATAGTTGCAAGGGTCTATGAATATTTCATTAAAGTGGCTCTGAAATAGCCTATTTGTGTGGGTGCTATTCCCTGGTTAGATAAGTTGACAGATTTAGTTAGCAACTGGACTCATTCAGTTAGATCCAGTTAGTCTCTGGTTCAAGTTACCCAATTGCCTATAAAGACCAGAGGAGGAGATCATTCGCATTTTCAAAATCCACGAGCAAGAGAGAGCAGTAGAGCACAGACAGCCATGGAGCACAGAGCTCAGCATACCAGCAAGCCAAGTCTGATGGAGAAGAAGAATGTTCGCAAAAGTACCAAGAGGTAGACAAAATCATACCATAAATAAAGATTCCAAAAAGATTCCTCTGTATGTCTGTGTAAAAAGTCTGATTTCTAGGTATTTATTTTTCTTACCTCTAGAAATATGGATCCAAAGCATGTACAACTCGATGCCTAGCATCGACTTTAAGGTGTAAGTCGATGCCAGGCATCGACTTAGGATTGCAAGTCGATGCCAGGCATCGACTTGCACCGATAAGTCGATGCCTGGCATCGACTTACACCTGAAAGTCGATGCCAGGCATCGACTTGGGCCCAAAAGTCGATGCCAAGCATCGACTTGCCGGCATCAACATGCACTGAAAAGTCGATGCCAGGCATCGACTTTAGGGTGCAAAGTCGATGCTTGGCATCGGCTTTTGGGCCCAAGTCGATGCCAGGCATCGACTTTGTGTGCAAGTCGATGCCAGGCATCGACTTGAGGGTAAAAGTGGATGCTAGGCATCGACTTGGCCCAAAAGTCGATGCCAAGCATCGACTTGGGCCCAAAAGTTGATGCCAAGCATCGACCCTTGCACCCCCAAGTCGATGCCTGGCATCGACTTTCACCCTCAAGTCGATGTCGGGCATCGACTTGCACACAAAGTCGATGCCTGGCATCGACATGCACTTAAACATCGATGCCTGGCATCGACCTGAAGCTCAAAATCGATGCCTGGCATGGACTTGGGCCTTTGAAAACCACATTTACGTTTGATCTGATATTTCCAAGTGCCTTCAGGGATGCGGAGTACAAGGATGAAAGGCCCATCAAGAAGCTCAGAGTCACCATGGGCTCTGGTGACTAGCAACGTGACAAAGGCATTGGTCACCAAGCAAAAGCAAAGAAAATTATTGCACCATTATCCTCTGAGAAGGCCAGCAACCCACTAGGAATATCCTCAGGTGGACAGAGTAGCATAAAAATTCCTGAGGAGGATCCAAATATGAGGGAAAGGTCTAGGGAGACGGAGGTCATGAGGACAGATCATCCACTTCGGGACATGACAAATCTAGAGTGGTGCCTTCAGTACGTTGAAGAGAAGAATGCAGTCCTCCTTGTGTTCGCAGGGGCTTATGACAGAGGAAAGATCACGACAACACAAGGTTTTCAGTATGGCCTTGTTTACAAACTGGATTATGAAGATGAAGATTCTGACAACCTGCTTTTCTTGGTGGAGACATCGAAAGGATTAAGAAATGTCATATGCAAGATGGATTTCTTGTGCCCAGAGTGCTGTGTTCCAGAAGGGCTAGCTCAGATATGCAGAGACTCAGTGAATTTCATCAAGAACCTGATGCCATGGATCCAGGGCAATATCATGCCAACACAACAGAAGAAGACGACCCTTGTAAAGGCAAGGGGTAAGCAGAACGTGCAGAAAAAGCTCCAAAAGAAAAAGAAGATAATTTCAGAAGAGGAGTTTTCTGACTCAAGCTCTAGCTCTGGGGACATAATTGTTGCACCTGGTGGAGAGCTTGCATCTGGTGTTCTTGGTACTGAGCAAAATAAGATGAGGGAGGACATAGCTAGAAGAAAAGTTGTGAAGAAGGGGCAGTTGTTCCACCTGCCAATCAATATCATCCACAGGCCACCCGTAGATCCAGTCAAAGGGAGGAGGCCCCTTGAGATCAGGGAGCCACATAATTTGCACGTCCAGAATCTTAAGAAGAAAATGAAAATAAATCCTCATGCTACTGTTGTGCCATTCCTTGTCATGGTGGATCCGAATGAGTGCAGCTGTGTGGACGATTTCAATGAGGGTTTGTTTGAGGATTACACTTATTATGTGATTGGAGGTTCACACTCTGCAGAGGCTCGTAGACAGTTAGTGAAGGAGCACCCTACTACATTTTTTTTTAGGTATGCAGAGTGTAAGATATATGCTGGTCTTACAACTGAGGAAGCCAAGCTTCTTGCTTGGCATCACAACAACGACAATGACTACAGGCAGAAAATGTCCTCCATAGAGAGAATTCGGTTCTTCCACCATGAATATGAAGATTGTCTTGTGAAGGAAGCTGGAAGAATACATCCCAATCTACGAAAGCAATGCCTTATTGAGGTTGGAATTGCATTGGATGAGAATAGAAAGTCTGATGCCTTGAGGAAATATGATCCATGGTTTCAACTGGCATTCAGATCAGGTGAGATCTGGGATCTACAGAATAGAATTTTCACAATGTGGGAGAACAAGGAGGTCAAGGGCCAGAAGCAACGAAAGTCGAGGCCAGACCCACAAGTTGATCTGAAGGGAAAGGGAAGGAAAGTTGACCTTTCAATTGAAGAGGCTCCTGAGGACATGAAGCTGACCCCATGGAGGGCCCTTCAAGGAATCAAGAATGATACATTGATCATATCAACTTTGTCAAGGGTAATCTCGAAGGAGTTAAGCCTGGAGGAGATGGTGACTGAGCTCAATAAGTATGTATGTTATTCTCAGGTCCTTTTTCCCTCCTCCCATGCTTCTGGTCTAACCTAGTCTCTTTTATATTTCTGTGTCTGTAGTCATAAAGTGTACATGAAGATTCAGGAGGTGATGATGAAGAGGCTGGGTTGCTTTTCTTGGACAGAGGTCCAAGCAGACTATCCAACCACATCATCCTACAAAGCCTTATCAGAATATTTCATCCTGTTTCGTGATTGGGTAGGTTCTCTTTCTGAGGTTGTGCCTGGTTTGCCATTAAGTTAGATGCCTTGATTCACCTAACCAATTTGATGCCTTGCATGGCATCGACTTACAGCTAAATTCGATGCCTGGCATCAGTCTGCGGGCAAAAGTCGGTGCCTGGCATCGACCTGCAGGCAGAAGTCGATGCCTGGCATCGACTTGGGGGCATAAGTCGATGCCTGGCATCGACTTGCAGCATAAGTCGATGCCTGGCATCGACCTGCAACAGAAGTCAATGCCTGGCATCGACCTCGTGGCAAAAGTCGATGCCAGGCATCGACTTATGTCCCAAAGTCGATGCCAAGCATCTATTTTCAGTAGAAGGTTGATGCCTAGCATCTACCCCAACAAGAAATCGATGCCTTCCTTATGTTCTGTTTGCTGTATTGAAGAGCTCCTTTAATTCTCTTTCCAATTTTTTCTGCAGAAACCAAGGAAAAGTAAGTCTACAGAGGTACTAGATGATTGCCCCCCTGCATTCCTTGCTCACATTCAAAGAGCAAGGCATGAGAAATCTAGACTGAACGCGAAGGAGATGGATTTTGATGATGAACCTGATCTTAAATGTTTCTCCAATCCCCTAGACCCCCTTAGGTCTGTATATTACAATGTGTTCTGTAGTGATGTAAATAATATTTGTTCTGTTGTGCCTAGAAAACATTTCTCCCTTCTCATAGCAGACATACCCTATGGATTTAGGATGTTGGGATCAGTTAATGATGATGAACCCTTCAAACACCCTCAGATTCGGAAGATGGTCACTGATTTTGCAGAGTTGACTATGTCTCCTCTTTGGAGGATAGTAATTTTCCATAGCAGAGACCAGTATTTCTCTGTTTCAACTGCTCTGAAGGCAAGATGTCATGCTGTGGAGTGCCTCACTTGGTAAGTAATCTTCTTTCTATCTCCGTGGCTTTAATGATGCTCTCTGTGACTCATAGTTCTTTTTTGCAGGGTGAAGACAAACGTAAATCACACTCCTTTGCATCGGTTTGTGAGCGCCACTGAATGCATTACAGTTGGCTATTATGATGAAGTAAGCAAAAGGAGAGTCAGG
>CM035423.1:54330250-54345250 GCA_020310875.1 Ceratopteris richardii
TCCGAAAATTAGATGAATGACTGATCATATCCAACAAGGTTAATCCTTCCCTTGACTATCTGTGTGTATAAGCCTCTGCTTTTTTCTCATGTTCTCTTGCAAAAGTTCACCTATTCCGGACCTCTCCATGACTAGTCTGCGACCTTCTTTGCCTGCACCTTCACTTCATTCTTCGACACACATCATTTTCTGGACAATCTTCCTTGATGTGGCACTTGTGGGAGAAGATGGTGGGGTGAGGGGGGAGGCGCTTGTGGGAGGAGATGGTGGGTGTGGGAGAGGATGAGGGGGTGGCTTGAGGGGTAATTAGTGAGGGGGTGAGTGTGGTGTTAGATGGCGGGGGGCGCTTGTGGGAGGGGGAGGAGGAGTGAGGGGTGAGGTGTTAGATGGCGGGGGGCGCTTGTGGGAGGGGGAGGAGGGGTGAGGTGTTAGATGGCGGGGGGCGCTTGTGGGAGGGGGAGGAGGAGTGAGGGGGGAGGTGTTAGATGGCGGGGGGCGCTTGTGGGAGGGGGAGGAGGGGTGAGGGGTGAGGTGTTAGATGGCGGGGGGCGCTTGTGGGAGGGGGAGGAGGAGTGAGGGGTGAGGTGTTAGATGGCGGGGGGCGCTTGTGGGAGGGGGAGGAGGGGTGAGGGGTGAGGTGTTAGATGGCGGGGGGCGCTTGTGGGAGGGGGAGGAGGAGTGAGGGGTGAGGTGTTAGATGGCGGGGGGCGCTTGTGGGAGGGGGAGGAGGAGTGAGGGGTGTGGTGTTAGTTGACGGGGGGCGCTTGTGGGAGGGGGAGAAGGGGTGAGGGGTGAGGTGTTAGATGGCGGGGGGCACTTGTGGGAGGGGGAGGAGGAGTGAGGGGTGAGCTGTTAGATGGCGGGGGGCGCTTGTGGGAGGGGGAGGAGGGGTGAGGGGTGAGGTGTTAGGTGGCGGGGGGCGCTTGTGGGAGGGGGAGGAGGAGTGAGGGGTGAGGTGTTAGATGGCGGAGGGCGCTTGTGGGAGGGGGAGGAGGGGTGAGGGGTGAGGTGTTAGATGGCAGGGGGCGCTTGTGGGAGGGGGAGGAGGGGTGAGGGGTGAGGTGTTAGATGGCAGGGGGCGCTTGTGGGAGGGGGAGAGGGAGTAAGGGGTGAGGTGTTAGATGGCGGGGGGCGCTTGTGGGAGGGGGAGGAGGAGTGAGGGGTGTGGTGTTAGATGGCGGGGGGCGCTTGTGGGAGGGGGAGGAGGGGTGAGGGGTGAGGTGTTAGATGGCGGGGGGCGCTTGTGGGAGGGGGAGGAGGAGTGAGGGGTGAGGTGTTAGATGGCGGGGGGCGCTTGTGGGAGGGGGAGGAGGGGTGAGGGGTGAGGTGTTAGATTGCGCGGGGCGCTTGTGGGAGGGGGAGGAGGGGTGAGGGGTGAGGTGTTAGATGGCGGCGGGCGCTTGTGGGAGGGGGAGGGGGAGTGAGGGGTGAGGTGTTAGATGGCGGGGGGCGCTTGTGGGAGGGGGAGGAGGAGTGAGGGGTGTGGTGTTAGATGGCGGGGGGCGCTTGTGGGAGGGGGAGGAGGGGTGAGGGGTGAGGTGTTAGATGGCGGGGGGCGCTTGTGGGAGGGGGAGGAGGAGTGAGGGGTGAGGTGTTAGATGGCGGGGGGCGCTTGTGGGAGGGGGAGGAGGGGTGAGGGGTGAGGTGTTAGATGGCGGGGGGCGCTTGTGGGAGGGGGAGGAGGAGTGAGGGGTGTGGTGTTAGATGGCGGGGGGCGCTTGTGGGAGGGGGAGGAGGGGTGAGGGGTGAGGTGTTAGATGGCGGGGGCGCTTGTGGGAGGGGGAGGAGGGGTGAGGGGTGAGGTGTTAGATGGCGGGGGGCGCTTGTGGGAGGGGGAGGAGAAGTGAGGGGTGAGGTGTTAGATGGCGGGAGGCGCTTGTGGGAGGGGGAGGAGGAGTGAGGGGTGAGGGGGAGGGGTGAGGGGGTGAGTGTGGTGTTAGATGGCGGGGGGCGCTTGTGGGAGGGGGAGGAGGAGTGAGGGTTGAGGGGGGCTCTTGCGGGAGGAGGTGGAGGGGTGAGGGGTGAGGTGTTAGATGGCGGGGGGCGCTTGTGGGAGGGGGAGGAGGGGTGAGGGGTGAGGTGTTAGATGGCGGGGAGCGCTTGTGGGAGGGGGAGGAGGAGTGAGGGGTGAGGTGTTAGATGGCGGGGGGCGCTTGTGGGAGGGGGAGGAGGAGTGAGGGGTGAGGTGGAGGGGTGAGGGGGTGAGTGTGGTGTTAGATGGCGGGGGGTGCTTGTGGGAGGGGGAGGAGGAGTGAGGGTTGAGGGGGGCTCTTGCGGGAGGAAGTGGAGGGGTGAGGGGTGAGGTGTTAGATGGCGGGGGGCGCTTGTGGGAGGGGGAGGAGGAGTGAGGGGTGAGGTGTTAGATGGCGGGGGGCACTTGTGGGAGGGGGAGGAGGGGTGAGGGGTGAGGTGTTAGATGGCGGGGGGCGCTTGTGGGAGGGGGAGGAGGAGTGAGGGGTGTGGTGTTAGATGGCGGGGGGCACTTGTGGGAGGGGGAGGAGGGGTGAGGGGTGAGGTGTTAGATGGTGGGGGGTGCTTGTGGGAGGGGGAGGAGCGGTGAGGGGTGAGGTGTTAGATGGCGGGGGGCGCTTGTGGGAGGGGGAGGAGGAGTGAGGGGTGAGGTGTTAGATGGCAGGGGGCGCTTGTGGGAGGGGGAGGAGGAGTGAGGGGTGAGGTGGAGGGGTGAGGGGGTGAGTGTGGTGTTAGATGGCGGGGGGCGCTTGTGGGAGGAGGTGGAGGGGTGAGGGTTGAAGGGGGGAATGGAGGGGGTTGAGAGGAAGAAAGATAGATAAAACAAATCACTAAGGTGGCAATAAAAGTGAAAGCAACAATTGAAAGCAACAACTGCCCGGAACACCATTATGTCCTTGAAATGGGATGGAACATTCCTTGAAGCTGCAGCCCGATGGAGCCAAAGGCATCTGAGAGCTCTCCTTTTAATCTCTTTTTCTTCTGTCTTCTTCGTACTTCAAGCTCAGAGTGCTAGTGGGTTCTGCCCACTGCTGACATGCCACAAAGAGAGAAAGGAAAAAGAGAAAGGGCACTACAGACCCCCACATCAAGCTTTTGCACCGTCCCTGGTGCAATTTCTCCCTTATTATACTCATTTCAATGAGATCTAGTTATTCTGTAATTACTGAAAAGAAACATGGTATGTACAAGGGGTGGAATGCTTCCATTTTGACCTAATTCAGATACTTTTTCACCCTCGAGATGTTGACCAGGGGAATCCTTTTACCCTGCAGATCTTCCAAATGCACTGCGCCATGTGGCAATACGTTGATAACCTTATACGGTCCTACCCATTTAGGCGCCAATTTAGTGGAAATTGCTGGAACCTGATGCACTAAAACCATAGACCCTTCCTGAACTTCGTTGGATCTCAGATACCTATCATGCAATCTTTTGCGCTCTTCTTGTGTTACTTGAAGTTTTTGCATTGCCCCTTCTCTGTATTCTTCTAATGCCACCAATCTTTGAATGGGGGGTTCAATTCCAATAGTTTTGATTCCTATTTGCTTTCTGATAATGAACTCAAATGGTGCCAATGCCTCTTTTCCATAAACTAAGCGAAATGGAGTTTCACCTGTGGTTCCCCTCTTCGTGGTTCTGAAAGCCCAAATTGCACCAATTAGTGCTAGTGGCCAAGAGCTTTGATGATCAAAAGATAATTTGCGAAGTAGTCCTATCAAAATCTTATTGGAACTCTCTGCTTGGCCATTTGCCCTTGGGTAATAGGCACAAGATTTTTTATGGAAGATTTTGTACCTGTCAAATATAAACTGGAGCAATTGATTTACAAAATGTGTGCCCCTATCACTAGTAATTTCCAGTGGGCAACCAAATCTTGAGAAAATACGTTTATACATAAATTTCGCTACTGTTAAAGCCGTGCAGTCCACAGTAGCTTTAGCCTCTATCCATTTAGTGGCATAGCATGTGGCCATCAAAATATACTTTTTACCTCCTGGTTGCCCAGTTGGGCTAATTGGCCCTATGAAATCAAGACCCCATCGTTCAAATGGAAGCCATCCTGTAGATATGACCAATGGTTGGAAATTCAATCTGGTTGGCGCGGGAGCACACCTCTGGCAGATGTGGCATTCTTTAGAAAACTTGATTGCATTCTTGAAAATATGAGGCCACCATAAACCTTTGTGGATGATTCTATGAGCCAATTCTTCCCCCTTTAGATGTCCTTCATTGTGTGCAGCCTCTAGCAGAAGATTTACCTCCTCTGGATAGACACACCTTCTCAATAAATCATCCTGACAATATTTATATAAATTTCCATTTATAAGAGAATATGCTTTGGTTTTCAGGAGCAATCTTCTCTTTTCTATAGGTGTCAAGTGTTCTGGGATCTTTCCAGTAGTAAGAATATGGAGAATTTCATCATACCAACCAGTCCGAATTGCTACTAGAAAAAGGTTGCTATCCACCAATTCATCATTAATACCTGTTGCTTTTTCGCTCATTGCGGTCCTGGACACTTGATCTGCCATGTAGTGCTCTTTTCGTGGCTTAATATGAATATCAAAATTAAATTCTTGAAATAGGAGTAACCATATCCAAATCCTTCCAGCTACTCTAGGCTTGTTTATCAAATACTTCAAGGGCTGATGATCAGAAATAATGATGAAATGTACACCAAGGAGATAATGTCGGAACTTCTGAAGGGCAAATACGATAGCCAAACCTTCTCTTTCCGTTGTACTGTAATTTCTTTCAGCTTGGTTGAGTAGTCTGCTTGCATAAGAGATAGGTCTATCCACTTTGTGAGATGATGGTTGAGCTAGAACTGCACCAATAGCATGAAGACTAGCATCTGTATGCACATGAAATTCCAATGACCAATTAGGAACACTTAAAAGTGGAGCAGTACATAGCCTCAACTTTAGTTCACAAAATGCTTTGTCGGCTTCAGCACTCCATGAGCAAGGGATCTTTTTACTGGTAAGCCTTGACAAGGGCTTAGCAATTTCCGAATACATCCTAATGAATCTTCTGTGATACCCTGCATGTCCCAAGAAACTTTGCACTTCCTTTGGGCTTTGTGGAATTGGCATGGAAAGAATAGTTGTAGCCTTTGCAGGGTCAACAGTTATACCTTCAGCAGATACTATGTGACCAAGAAGAGTGCCCTTAGTGACCAAAAAGTGACATTTATCAGGATTCAATTTCAAACCTGTTTTGAGACATTGCTCAAAAATTTCTTTTAGATTTTCCAAATGGTCATGGAAATCTTGAACTGCTGCCCTTCTATCTGTACCTGAAAATACTGAAAAGTCATCCATGAAAATGTGTAGAAAGGTTGTTAACCATTTGCCCAATATCAGATACATCGTTCTATTAAACGAAGTCGGTGCATTCTTCAAACCAAAAGCCATTCGAGTATAGACATAAGTGCCCCAAGGAGTGACAAAGGCTGTGTTGTCCCTATCATCAGGATGGATCACTATCTGATTGTAGCCACTAAAACCATCCAAGAAACTATACAAAGTGTGACCAGCTACTTCTTCAAGTACTTGCTCTGTGAAGGGCTGAGGAAATCCATCTTGAATAGTCATTTTATTCAAAGCACGAAAATCAACACATACCCTTATTTTTCCACTATTTTTCTTCGGCACAATAACCATAGAAGAAAGCCACCTGGAATGTTCTACTGGCACAATTATACCTGCTTCTTCTAATTTTGTAATCTGTGCTTTTACCGCCTCTGCATACTTCGGATTGATTCGATATGGCCTACTTCTTACAGGTGCAGCTCCCTCAACCAAGGGTATCCGATGTAATCCAAGCTCTTCTGGTATTCCTGTTAGATCTTTGTAGGACCATGCAAAGACACTTTTGTAAGTAAAGAGCAAAGAAGTTACCTTCTGTAGTAAATTAGGATAATGCCACAACCAGGATGCCAAATGGACTACTTGAGGGTTCTCTTCATCCCCTAAATTTACTTCTTGAACCAATGTTTCAGGACTGGCCCTGTTTGATAAATCATCTCCACTATATGCAGGAGTGGAGTTTAATTTATATTCTGCAACATGTTCTTCCATCCATCCTTGAGGTATTTCTGAGAAAGGAAGATCTTCTCTGCCCTTAGGTTCAAAATATTCTACCTCTGATACTTTTATCTGGGTTGCTTCCTCAAGGCTTGTGCTTTCCTGCAATTGCTCATTCTCCAACACCTTGTGGTCTTAATTGCCCTTTCCTGTAATTACCTTATCTGCAACTTCTTCCTCAATTTCATTAATCTCCACTGTGCAACACTCTGCACTTCCCATCATCCAATTTAACAATGTATCCTCTTCTTGGGGTAGAGAGTGTTGGTGCAGACCAATCACCAATTGAAGACTTGGAAGGTTAAAGAGTGAAGGAAGGATCAACCATTGAAGCTTGGAAGAAAGACATATTCAGAGGATAAGAGAAGTGTACACATATGTACATTAGTATAGTCATAGGTGACTCAGATCTTTGTTTGAGTAATAAACTTGTACAAATTATCTATAAATACTTTGAGAAAAGTCGGGGCATGTATGAGAGCATATGTAGAAGCTAAGATTGAGGAAGTTAGGAGTCAAGAGATAGAGAAAAGTTAGTTGAAGTTAGCTCTCATCACTCAGTTGTAAATTTCTGAGTTAATGAAGAAATTTTGCGCCCGATCTTTTCGTGTCTGCTCCTTCTGTGTTTGATCATTTGTGAAATCCTTTTGAGGATAACTAAGTTGTTAGTTAATGAGCCTGTGACCTGAATTTCAGAGTCTAATTGTAATCAGGCTAGGAGAATTGTGAGTAGGAACATTCATATGTGTTGAGTGTCTACAGTTCTCTGAAACAGGCGCAAATTTCGAGTTTAATTTTTTGACCAGTGCTCACTCCATAGTTTAAAGTTTTGTGCAAGCAAGCACTTAATCTTTAAGTTGGAAGGTGATCTACTCGTGGCTAAAAGCATTTGGCAAAACGGGTTAGATATTGTGAGAACCAAAGTTAAGAAGTTAGGGGTGTCTAAATCGACTTCTCAGAAGTGCAGATTCAGACATAGGTAACTTGTGAAGACAATTTCTCAAGTTATACTAAAGCTTTTCAAGTGATTCAACTTGGAGGTGATGCGCAATCCCTAGGAGATGATTCGTACAAAGTTTCATCAAAAACTTTACATGTTTGATAAGTCAATGTGAAGAAATTCTGCAGCAGACTTTTCTGTGTTTCACTTTCTTCACAGATTTTCTTAATTTTGATAATTTGGAGATTGGACCTATAATTTAGTGAAGGTTTTGACTTACTCTTGATATAGAGGTGTTCTAAATTCAAGAGTAGGTTGTTCTTTTGGAGATTAACACTCTCCATCAGTGGTATCAGAGCAGGAGACATCAAAATCAAGGAAAGGAAGGTCCCGACTGCTGCAGATTAAAGAAGTTCAACATTTGAAGAGCTAAGAAGTGAAAGCTTGGAGTCAAAAGGCTGAGGAGAAGTCTACTCGACATCAAGAAAGGCAAAAGGAGCCTAATTCGAAGTAAAGGTACATACATTGTTTGTAAAGCTTGAAGATTTCTATATACAGGTGGATACAAGATGGGAGATGCTCTACAGATAGAGAAATTGGATAGGGAAAACTATCCTGCATGGTCAATGAGGATGGAAGCTCATCTTATGAGCAAAGATTTGATTGGTTATATCACAGGAGAAGAAGAGAAGCCAGAGTTCAGAGATCCTAGTGTTCCAACTAGGGAAGAATTAGCAGATCTTAAAAATTGGATGAAGAAAGATGCTCAAGCTAGGAGCATTATCTATATGGGAGTCAATGATTACTTGTTACCTCATATTAGAGGTCTTGAAAGTGCAACTGACATATGGAATGCTTTGGAGGAGCATTTTCAGAACACTACAAAGTCAAGGAAGGCATCCTTATGGGCAGAGTTTACTACCTTCAAGAAGAAGGCCTCTCAATCTATTTCAGACTATGTAACAAGGATGAAAGATATTGCAGATGCTTTAGGAGCTGTTGATGAAGATATTGAGGAAGATAAATTGGTAAGGCAAATTCTTACAGGGTTGAGAGGTGATGATAAATGGAAGCCATTTATTTTATCTACAGAATTGTCACTTGACCATTTCACTCCTGATTTAAATCAATTGTTAGGTCATATGCTAACATTTGAGCAGGATGTTAAAGGAGATGGTGAAAAGAGTACAGGACATGCAATGTACTCAAAGGATAAGAAGAAGAATAGCAAAGGAAAACAACAAGCAGGTGAAGATGAAGGAACAACTACTCAAGCCAACTTCCTAAGAGGAAGAGGAGGTGGCAAAGGTAGAGGAAGAGGCAGGAATAACAAAGATGGAGGCAAAGCTTGCTGGATTTGTGGTAAGACAAATCACTTAGCTAATGATTGTTGGCACAATACTCAGAATAATAATGGATATAGTCAAAACTATAATGCAAGAGGAAGAGGTGGCAGAAATCAAAGAGGTAATTACAGAGGTAGAGGTGGAAGGAATTACTTTGGAAGAAATGCAGGTAGAGGATTCCAAAGTCAACAATACAACAACACCTACTACAATTATGCTTCAGATCAAAAGGAGGATTCAACATTGATAATGAATGCAACTTGTGAAAGGCAGAATGAAGATCAGAGAGTCTTCTACATTGACTCAGGGTGTAGCAATCACCTGAGTGGTAACATATCTTTGATGACTGATTTGGAAAGTAAAGTTTTTAATCATGTTGTTCAAACAGGTGACAACACAAAGCACAATGTGAAGTCAATTGGATCAGTGAAGGCCAAGGATGGAAGCACCTTATTGAGTAAGGTCTTGTATGTTCCTACAATCCCTAAGAATTTGATAAGTGTAGGTCAAATTGTTGAAAAGGGATATGAAGTAAGGTTCACTAATGATGGAGTATATGTGGAAGACCCTAGCCAAGGGTATAAACAGATTGTTTCAGGAAAAAAGGAAGGAAGACTATTTACATTGAAGATTCAAGGCAACATTGGTCATGCTATGTTCACATATGGAGGACATAAGATCTCTGAGTTAGATCTTTGGCACAAGAGGCTTGGACATTTCAATGAGAGAGGTATTAAAGATATGGTAAACAATGGTTCAGTGCTTGGATTGCCTAATGTTGCAGGTCAACATATGACATACAAATGTGAGGCATGTCAATTAGGTAAGGCTCATAAACATTCATATTCCAAGCATGGTTTTATGTACTCAGAGAAGCTTGAGTTGGTACACACAGATGTGTGGGGACCATCAAAAGATTTCAGTATAAATGGATCAAGGTATTATGTGATTTATGTTGATGATGCTACTAGGTGGATCACTATCTATGTGATCAAAGATAAGTCAGAAGTGTTTAATACATTTAAACACTATCATGCATATGCAGAAAGAATTACAGGTCATAAGTTGAAAAGACTAAGGTCAGATGGAGGGGGAGAGTATTTCTCAAATGAGTTCAGTGATTACTTATGGAATGCAGGTATAAAAAGGGAAATTACTTGCAGGTACTCTCCTCAACAAAATGGTGTTGCAGAAAGGAGAAATAGAACTCTTGTTGAGTTTGCAAGATCCATGATGAAGGAGAAAAATTGCCCTAATTATTTGTGGGCTGAGGCTGTAAATACAGCCACTTACTTGGTCAATAGGCTACCATGTAAAGCCTTGCAGGGTATGACACCATATGAGGCTTGGTGGGGTAAAAGACCTACCTTGGATCATTGCAGAGTTTTTGGGTGTGTGGCATATGCATATGTGCCATCACAATTAAGACACAAATTGGAACCTAAAGCTGAAAGGTATGTTTTCATTGGCTATGATGATAAGCAGATGGGCTATAGGTTGTGGAGTCCATCAACAAAACAATTTATGGTTTCTAAAGATGTTACATTTGATGAACAAAACACTTGGTATGCAGGTACAATCAATATCAATACAGATGTTGAAGAAGAGGTGAGTCAAAGAAAAGGTAAATCAAAGTTCAAATATTTGATGAGCAAGAGAATAATGAAGTGCAGGTTGAAGTGGAAGAGACACCAAGATTTGATCCTGAATGTGAAGAGCCAGAAACCTCAAGGAGTGGAGAACTCAGAAGGTCTACAAGAAATAGGTGGCAACCTACAAGGTATAGTTATGATACTTCATTTCTAGCCACAAAAGACTATGCTTACATGGTGAATACAGATGAAGACCCTTCTACATATGAAGAGGCAAAAGGTAAGGAAAAATGGGAGAGTGCTATGCAGGAAGAATATGATGCACTATTGGAGAATCAAACTTGGGATTTGGTTCCTAAACCAAATAGTCAGAAGATTATTGGATGCAAGTGGGTCTACAAGACAAAAAGGTTTGCAGATGGAAGTGTGTCTAGGTACAAAGCTAGACTTGTGGTCAAAGGTTTTGCTCAAACATATGGTATTGATTATGATGAGACCTATAGTCCTGTGGCAAAGATGACAACCATAAGGACACTTATTGCTATTGCTGCATGTAAAGGTTGGAAGCTATGTCAACTTGATGTGAAGAATGCTTTTTTGAATGGTTATATTTCAGATGATGTATTCATGGAGCAACCTCAAGGGTTCAGAGATAAAAGGTATCCAGATCATGTGTGTAAGCTCAAGAGAGCTTTGTATGGCTTGAAGCAGGCCCCAAGGGCATGGAACTATAGACTTGTGAAGTTCCTAAAAGAACTTGGATTTCAGGTGTCTAAAGCAGATAGTAGCTTGCTTGTCAAGGCAAGTGAAAATGGTTTTATATACATGTGCATATATGTTGATGATATAATTCTTACAGGTACAGATGAAGAAGGGATACAAAGGCTCAAGAGGCAAATGGAAAAGGAGTTCAAGATAAGTGACTTGGGAGACTTATCATACTTCTTGGGCATGGAGATAACATATACTCAACATGGAGTATTTGTGACCCAAGAAAGGTATTTGAAGAACTTGTTAATCAAGTTTAAAATGGATGATTGCAGGGTAGCACCTACACCAATGGAGGTGAATCACAAATTGAGTAAGTATGGAGGTGAAGAACTCAAGGACATGAGACAATATCAGAGTTTGGTTGGTAGCCTTATCTATGCTACTCTAACTAGACCTGATTTATCATATGCAGTAGGAGTTTTGTCTCAATTTATGCATTGCCCAAGGAAAGAACATTGGATTGCAGGACAAAGGGTGTTGAGGTACATTAAGGGTACACTCAATGAAGGTTTGTATTATGGGTTTACCTCAGATACAAATATCAAAATTTATAGTGATGCAGATTGGGCAGGTAATCCAGATGATAGAAGATCTACATTTGGGTACATGTGTTATGTGGGAGATAAACTTATCTCATGGTGTTCTAAGAAGCAACATACAGTTGCTTTATCTTCTACAGAAGCAGAGTATAAAGGCATGGTTGAAGCTGCAAAGGAAGTAATTTGGGTTAAGACCTTGATGAAGAGTCTTGACATTGTGCATGGAGTACCAATCATATATGGAGATAACATGAGTTCATTGTATTTAGCTGCTAATCCTGTTTTTCATGCCAGGACTAAACATATTGAGATTCAGTATCACTTTCTAAGAGAGAAAGTGATGGATAAAGAGATTGAAGTAGTTCATACTTCAACAAAAGATCAGATAGCTGATATGCTTACAAAGAGCTTGGATGGACCAAAGCTACAGAAGTTTAAAGACATGGCAGGTATAAAGAAGAAAGGAGAAGACCTCAATTGATGATTGAGGGGGAGCTGTTGGTGCAGACCAATCACCAATTGAAGACTTGGAAGGTTAAAGAGTGAAGGAAGGATCAACCATTGAAGCTTGGAAGAAAGACATATTCAGAGGATAAGAGAAGTGTACACATATGTACATTAGTATAGTCATAGGTGACTCAGATCTTTGTTTGAGTAATAAACTTGTACAAATTATCTATAAATACTTTGAGAAAAGTCGGGGCATGTATGAGAGCATATGTAGAAGCTAAGATTGAGGAAGTTAGGAGTCAAGAGATAGAGAAAAGTTAGTTGAAGTTAGCTCTCATCACTCAGTTGTAAATTTCTGAGTTAATGAAGAAATTTTGCGCCCGATCTTTTCGTGTCTGCTCCTTCTGTGTTTGATCATTTGTGAAATCCTTTTGAGGATAACTAAGTTGTTAGTTAATGAGCCTGTGACCTGAATTTCAGAGTCTAATTGTAATCAGGCTAGGAGAATTGTGAGTAGGAACATTCATATGTGTTGAGTGTCTACAGTTCTCTGAAACAGGCGCAAATTTCGAGTTTAATTTTTTGACCAGTGCTCACTCCATAGTTTAAAGTTTTGTGCAAGCAAGCACTTAATCTTTAAGTTGGAAGGTGATCTACTCGTGGCTAAAAGCATTTGGCAAAACGGGTTAGATATTGTGAGAACCAAAGTTAAGAAGTTAGGGGTGTCTAAATCGACTTCTCAGAAGTGCAGATTCAGACATAGGTAACTTGTGAAGACAATTTCTCAAGTTATACTAAAGCTTTTCAAGTGATTCAACTTGGAGGTGATGCGCAATCCCTAGGAGATGATTCGTACAAAGTTTCATCAAAAACTTTACATGTTTGATAAGTCAATGTGAAGAAATTCTGCAGCAGACTTTTCTGTGTTTCACTTTCTTCACAGATTTTCTTAATTTTGATAATTTGGAGATTGGACCTATAATTTAGTGAAGGTTTTGACTTACTCTTGATATAGAGGTGTTCTAAATTCAAGAGTAGGTTGTTCTTTTGGAGATTAACACTCTCCATCAGAGAGGGCATTACCTGAGTGTCCACAGTATATCCAGTAGTTTTTCCTGAGTCGAATCCTTCTTCCAATTGTAGTTGCAGTTGGCTATTGGTATTTGTTGAAATCCATAGTTTATTTTTCCCCCAATCTTGCAAAGCTTTTGCTTGTCTCAGCCAAGGTCTCCCCAGGAGCAAAGGATAGGAAGTCTCCTGTGGAAGTGCAATAACAACAAAATCCAACACAAAGTGGCAACCCTGTACTATCATCCGTACCTTTTCAATAATGCCAAGAGGCGCAACCCGATGTTGATCTGCTAGTGTAACTGTAAATGGTGCCATTTTGGTGGGGTTCAAATTCAGTTTCTTCATTGTGAAATCTGGCATCAAATTGATACCAGAGCCTCCATCTATGATCACACCTATAAGAGTTTCATCCTTTATACAAACTGATAATCTTGAACTTTGGTAGTCTGCTAAGGGTGCAGGGGGAAAATCAACCATGAAACCATCTATACTAGGTGATTGGACCAAGTGAGCAGAGTGTATAATCTTCAGTAAGTCACTTCTTATTTTTGAATCCATCCTTATAAGTTCATATAGACTAACCTTGTGATGAATACCTTTCAAGATCTGTTCAATGTTTACCTCCTGAGTGTTTTCTTGCAGACTTGTTGGCTGGCCCTTTAAAGAAGTATTCATCTTATTATAAGCTCCTTCAATTTGTGCTTGGTCCTTCCATCCAGATTCCTTTTCTTCCTCTTTATCCTGAAATCCTTGTTGTTCATCTCTCTGGGTTGCAGCTTCTTGCCTAGCTCTAGTCATCATGGGCATTGCAGAGGATGAAACAGCATAAGTCTGAGTGGTTTTTCCTTCTTCATGTGGTGAGACTGCAATCATGTGGATTGGAGCAGGACGACCTCTTGGGCAATCCTTGGTATAATGATCTTTGGCCTCTGGACAATGTTGACAGGGAGGTGCATCTTCTGGAAGAGAACACCTATTTTGCATGTGGCCATACTCACCACAACGATAGCACATCAAAGGTCTATTATATCTAGGCTTTGCAGGCCTATTCTCCTCTCTATTAGATGTATTTGAAGTACTAGCATAATATGAATCCAAATTTTGAGGGTTACCTCTCTGCTGTGTACCCTTGAGGTAGTAGCAATCCCTTGCTTCATGACCATCTTTTCCACAAAATTGACAGCTTACCTTAATAGGGCAATTAGCATTGGAATGTCCATTGTTATTACAGATTGTACACCAAATTTGTCTCCTTATATCTTGAGTGGTCTTCAAATCTTCTAACTCTCGGCGAAGTTGAGCTACTTCATCATCCGTGCGTCGCAGTGGTGGCAAGACCTTTTCTTCTTGTTGATTTTGTTGCATTTTTAATGCCTCCAGTTCCCTTCTTAGTTTCTCAATAGGATTCAGGTCTGCAGCATACTTAGGTTGTGTATCTCCTTCAAAATGTTGCCTTGCTTCTTCAATGCGTGATGCGGCTGCAACAAAATCATTGAGGGTGGCATCCAATCTAAGAGACTCACAAAGCTTCTGCTGAGATGACCTGGGCAGAGCCTTCTCTATCCACTTTTTAACCAAAAAGTCACCTGGAGCATGTGGTAGACGTGCAACAAGTGCTTTTGTTCTAGTGTGAAGTTCATGAAAAGATTCACCTGATCTTAGCTTCAAATTCTCTAGCTCATCTAGAGCTCTTTCTGAGGAATCACTTGGTCGGAATGTCTGTGAGAATGCCGCCTTCAGAGCCTCCCATGTAGTGAAATGGCCATCTGCATATTGACTATACCATTTATCTGCAAGACCCTCCAATGTGGATGGAAAAAGTGCCAGCATTGCATCCTCTCTATTTTGCAGACCTCTTCCACGACATAAAGAGATGAATCTCCTCACATGATCATCAGCATCCTCATAAGCTTGTCCCTTGAAGGTAGGGAATTTGATGTTTAATCTGGAGAGAAAATGAGAGAGGTCCTCCATTTGTACTGGTGTTTCTTCGGACGTATCTGAGGAGAAGTCTAGAGTTCTCCTATACCCCTCTTTTGACAATGGTGTCGCACCCAAATCAATAGATAAATTTAGGGAAGGCAGAGGGGAGGTAGACTCACTAGCCGTGGTTATTGCTAACTTGTTAAGGCTCCTCCGAACACGAAGAGACTCCTTATCTGCTCGTGTATGGGTCATGTACCTACTTGCCAATGTAATAGGGCAAAAAATACCTCTCACAGAAATGCA
>CM035423.1:54383506-54386006 GCA_020310875.1 Ceratopteris richardii
CAAAAGTTTGACGTAAATCTAGAATCTCTATCAGAAATTATGCTTTTAGGCATTCCATGCAATCGAAATACTTCCTTTACAAAGATTCTTGCAACATTCAATGCAGTATCAGTCTTTCTCATAGGAAAGAAGTGTGCCATCTTGGTAAGCCGATCGACTACAACAAATATGGTATCATGCTTACTTCTGGTCATAGGTAGCTTAGTGATAAAGTCCATAGAAATAGACTCCCACTTCTGATTTGGAACATCCAAAGGTTGAAGCATTCCTGGCATCCTCTTAAACTCAGATTTCACCTGTTGGCACTTCAAACATTCATTTACACATTTTCTAATATCCCGCTTCATACACGGCCAAAAGTAAGAATACTTTGTTTTAACATATGTCCTTGAATAACCTGGATGTGCAGAAAAAGGTGCATCATGACAATCATGCAGTATTTTAACTTTTAGTGGAGATTCAGAAGATAAGCATAGCCGATTGTTACAATACAGTGTTCCATCCTGCAAATGAAATTTTTCCTCGTACGTCGATCCCCTGTTCGTATTCAAAGCATTCAAAATAGGTACATAAAAAGGATCCTGTTTTACCTCTTCTTGAATTTGACTGAGAAAATCAGAGTTTATTACAGAAACAAGATTACACAAAGGTCTCCGACTCAATGCATCAGCAACCTTATTTTCCTTACCAGCAAGATACTTAATGTCAAAATTATACTCGCTTAATAATTCAATCCAACGCTTCTGTCTGTTGTTAAGCAATGGTTGTGTGAAGATGTATTTTAGACTATGATGATCTGTTTTCAATTCAAACTTAACTCCTAACAATAGATCTCTACAATGCTTAAGTGCATGCACAACAGCAAGCATTTCTAAATCATGAGTAGGATAGTTAAGTTCATGTTTTCTTAGTTTTCTGGACTCATATGCGACCACCCTGCCATCTTGTGAAATAACACATCCTATCTGACTACCACTTGCATCACATGCAACCACAAAACACAATTCTCAACGACTTTTTGTTTCAATGTTTCAAATGATTTTTGACAGGCATCACTCCACACAAATCCTACATTCTTTTTAGTTAATTCGGTGAGGGAAATAGCTATCTTAGAGAAATCCTTGATATGTGCTCTTTCATATTGTTCCAACCCAAGAAAACTTCTAACATCCCTTACAGTCTTAGGAATTGGCCAATCAACTACTGTTTTTACTTTATCTTCATCTATAAGGATTCCATCTTTTGATATTACTCTTCCTAGATACACAAGTTTATCCTTAGCAAAGAAACATTTACTCTTTTTCCCATACAATTTGTGTTCTCTAAGAGTTTGCAAAGTCCTCTTGAGATGTATAGCATGCTCAGAATCATCTTTAGAGTACACAAATATATCATCAAGGAAGACTAAGATGAATTCATCTAGGTAATCGTGAAAAATATTATTCATCAAGCACATAAATGTGGCAGGAGTGTTTGTTAAACCAAAAGGTAGAACCGTAAACTCATAGTGACCATATCGTGTTCGAAAAGCCGTCTTAGGAATATCCTCAGTTTTGATCCTAATTTGGTGATATCCAGATCTTAAATCAATCTTTGTGAATACGATCGCTCCACTTAATTGACCTAAAAATTCATCTATGTGAGGGAGTGGATACTTATTCTTAATTGTTCTTTTATTCAACCCCCTATAGTCAATGCATAATCTGTAAGAGCCGTCTTTCTTCTTCTGAAATAAAACAGGCACACCCCAAGGTGAGACACTCGGTTTTATTAAGCCTTTCTTCAAAAGATCATCTAATTGAATCTTAAGCTCCATTAGTTCATCAATGTTAAATCTATAGGGTGCTCTAGAATATGGTTCACTCCCTGGATATAGGTCAATGGCGTGGTCAATCTGCCTAGGTGGGGGTATACCAGGCAAGTCTTCTCGAAATACATCGGCATATTCTTTCAAGAGATTTCCTACGTAATCTGGAATATCTTCGTCATTACCTTCCTGATGCAGATTGTTCACATACACTACAAATGTTTTGCAGCCATCACGTATACCTCTAATTATCTGCATAGCAGAAATAAGAGTAGGCTTAGGATTAAAGACATCACCTAGAATATGAATAGATTCATCATTTAGCTTCACAGTGATCGTTCTTTGTTCACAATTAATTGTCACAGAATTTTTAACTAACCAATCCATACCTATGATTACATCACTCTGTTTCATCTCAATTACATGGAAGCTTCCAGAAAAGCGTCTATTAGAAAGAGTCAATTCAAGGTTTTCAACATATCCTTTCGTGTAGTGTAATCGTCCATTGGCCATCTCTACAGGTCTGGTTATCTGCATATTTAGGGCTATCCCTAGATTCTGTACCAATTTGAAAGATAGAAAACAATGGGTACTACCTGAATCGATCAAAAATCTGGTTTTATGCGCAGAAATCATACCCGGAATCGTGATTACAGAAGCCTTTGGGAAAGAACTAACCACCATGCAACGTAA
>CM035423.1:54393506-54548506 GCA_020310875.1 Ceratopteris richardii
TCTGCTCATATAAGAAACTCATTTGTCATGATTTTACTTGACAATCGATTTGCTTTTCATAGGATAGGGACAAAAATAAATCACATATTCGAGCTCCTTGAAATCACTAGGAAGTTAAGGTCCATTGCTTGACGTGAAATGCTATTAAAGGCATTTCAAATGCCCTAGATCTTGAGGAATAGATTGACGACGCTATGTTCAAATGAAGGTGACTAGTTTTTGGAACTTTTTCTTGGCACTCGTAATACTTCCTTCACCATTATAACCTCTTATTATTTAGTCAGTTATGATATATTCATTTCCATCTTCTTATCCTTAAGATATCTTAAGACTCTGGCGAATGTAATACAATTGTTTAGAAATTGCATATCTGGAAAGAAAAACGAACCCTGGTGAGCTTCATCAAGATTCAAATTAATGATATAGATGAGTGTCTAGATGAGGACCATCAGGTTAGAAAGAAACATATTGACAATACAAACGGATTATAAATGGCTTGGATGGAACATGTCCCTCTTCTTGCAGATGCGCTACATCAGATGATGAGATTTTACATTAGAGCAGTTCTGAACAGGAGACATAGGAGGGAGATGGAAATCATGAGGAGGAGATCTTGCATGATATGAGATTATTGTAAACGATATATTCTTACTCGCCAGAATTCATGCACTTTGAATATCATTTGAAACAAATCAATGGAATATCATTCTTTTCTTTACTGTTTCTACTCAATGGAATATTATTTCTAATCAACGAAACAAATCAATGGAATATCGTATTTTTCTTTCTCTACGTCTGTGTATTTCTTATGCAGATTCGAAGCTCATTTTAATTGAGTGAATACATTTGTTTAACACAACTTTTTTATATATCATCGAGCCCTAAATCTTGTTACAAACGTTCTGTGTATCCTTTGTATACTTCTTGAAATATGCTAATATTTCATTGTACAAAAAACAAGAATTTGTCAGTGTTTTAAGCTCATTTTCCCGCATTGGAATATGAAATATTAGGAACAACATTTTTGAAGGTTTATTCAAAAGCCTTCGAGAAAAGGGGTCATTCTCATCAGATTTTAGAAATTCTTTCAGTGATATTTCGGGTGTGTGTTGAGAGGTTGTAAAAGAATATAAATTTAGCTTAAAAATTGCTTGTAACTATAGCAGATCAACACTATGAGAAAATAAGCTCTTCCATCCGAGCATCAAAGAAACCTCAATCTCTATCCATTTTCAAAATAGAAGTTGGAATTTCTAGTGTGGATATCATTTAGGAGGGATCTATGCATCATGTTTGCAAACTTGAAGGGAGTCGTTTGAAAATAAAAAACAGAACAAGCAATTGTTCTCGTTACAAGTGCAGCACACTTACATATGAAATGGGAGACTAAAGGCGCACCTCTACTTGCCTGGGAAAGGGAGTCCTAAACCTAAGGGGGCTCTACAAACCTCCGTTTTGTTACAGATGAGGTCTAAAATCGCTCATCAAGGGGAGATGGCTAATGTTACTCCAGAATAGGGATATTGTTTCTTCATGGATCTTCAAGAGGCTTAGATTAGCATTGTTGCGGATTCACAACAATAATACGCTAAATCACCTATCAAGCTAACTAGCAAATGAACTAGTGTATCCACTTGAGAACCTAGTCTAATGCCACAAGATGTGAGGGATGTGTGGCTTCAACTGTCCAAATCAACCCATAGGAAATGCGTTTTCCATAGGAAATAGAGAATGTACAGCCTGGGTTGAGTTATGTCCATAGGAAAAAGTATTAAACTTTCTGTTTAATTGGTCTTATACACGTTTTACCTCATAACAAAATCACGAGTCCGTAAATTTACGACTGGGTCATCCTTTTTATACACATTTGAAGCTCCTTTCGTGTGTTTATGCGTGTCTTATGTCTCCTGCATCCTAAATTTTATGTAAATCGTTTCCCTCTTACCTGGCTTGCCTCAAAATCTATTGTTCAAAATCTATTGTTCAATATGCTGCTCCCAATTCCAAATCACTCTACATCTATTCCGAGTTAGTAGGTCATGTAAAAATAGGGAACCTGAGTTAATAGGTCTAGTTGATGGAGAAACGCTGGGCGGCAGGTATAGAAGAAAAATATAATTTAATGCTCGTTTTGCTTTTACATTATAGATCATGTGTTCTGTACACCTCAACACTTTATATGCTCTTTGTGTCGATGGGTTTGAACAATATCGTACAAAATTTCAAGTGGCTTACTTTCATTCCTTTTTCAAGTGGCGTTAAACATAAAATCTGCGTATATTGTTTGCTGACAGCTACAATAGAAGAAAAACGTTAAGGTTTGTTGTTCCTTTCTTTTTTCTAGGAAATGCCTTTCACAATGAAAACAAATCGCTTTCGTACTACGCCATATGTATATAAAGTAGATAATTCAGTACGCGAGCTCGCCATAAAGGAGCGGATGGTCTTTATATAGCAACAACTGTTCACAATACAAAGAAGGTTAATCACCTCTCATGTTGGCCCACTTGGGTTGTTGTTGATCAAAAGGAGCACTTGATGATGCCACCCCTGCTCTTTGGGATTCGGGGGATCCCATGAATGCTAGTCCCTTTCTTTTGTACTTTTCTTTTGATTAATTCAAATCCGGGAGAGTAGACTAAGGCCGAACTTTCTTTATTAAAAAAAAAACAACTGCTCACAATCAGGGAAGTATGAACAATTCGTAATGTAGGCCGTTTTGTGCCGAGCGCTCTATATTAGATTCCAATTGGGCGTTGGAGACTCTCTTTGAGGTCGTACAACCCTCATCAGGTGAATTCGCAATGCAAATAATAGTCAACACGATCATTGCGGAAGATCCGTTTATTTGCTCCGATTTCTTCACTCCTTACAAATGAGGGCACGTGTAAAAGTGAGGACGTAGTCAGACGGGAAAGCTGAACGCCATACTCTCTACAGTTCACCTATTTACGGATGATTGGTGGTACAAGCTTATCATCCATTAAAGTTTTGCGCTTGTGTTCTGTTGTCCTATCACACGCATAATGCAGGCGGCATAACTTTGCGCACTTTATTCACATGGGGCAGCGGAGCATATAGCTTTTTCTCTGCCATGTCTTGACCCCCGCTCATGCATCAAGCAATCTCTCCTCCACCATGTGGGTATATGATATTGTGAAGCGACTACGTAATCGCCCTTTGATGCAGGCCTTTCTATACCATCGCTTACATTACTCTAGTGCTCGTAAATCTCGCATAGCGCAGTGGTGCATTCTCAGGAATTCCATCTTCCACCAGTCCTTACATCAAACTAGCGCCCCCGGCATTCTAGACAGATAAGGCATGAGAATCAGTTGAGCTCATCGTTTTGATATTTGTCTTTCTTTGGACTGGCCTCAAAGCAACGTGTAAGATAATAGCACAGCGAATATAGAACAATATACAGAGAGTAGAAAAACCGAATATTGAGAGGAAACGCACATTGAGAGATAGAGAACACAAATTCTCCAAATTTCACATGCACATTCCTAATATGGAGCTTAAAATGTCCTGTAAACAATTTGTAGATGAAGGAGCTACTAGTGTGCAATGTCAGGAAAAGCTTGCATAGGTTGTGCTTATGTCATAAAATACACAACAAAATGTAGTCTCCAACAATATCTCAATGACTAAAAGTCGTACCGTCTCGACATCCTTTATTTGAAATTCCCCAATGAGGTCATCTGACAAATGGTGCAGCTCCTCAAGGTTCTTTATTTTTTCATTGAACGACAATCCCATATAGACCTTATCCAACTTCGAAGTTAAAGGCTCCACAAATGAATGGATTTCAGAAGATTTTGATTTTTGAATAGAAAACTATCACTGGAATAGAAACATTAGAGAGAATTGATAAGTGGAACTTAATGATCAAATATGCATGACATTTAGAATAGAAAATCACACAATCAATTTAAAGAACATGTACAAGAGACACCTAAGAGGAAAAGAAACACAACTAAGGAGACACATGGGAGAGAAACACACAACATGTATGTTAGATTAAAGAGAGCACTAAAACTTGTCAACAAGATGAGTGTACAAGATAAACTTCTTGCAAACACCAACCCAAGTTCACGCTCTAGGCCATCACCTCTAGAAGGAATTTCCTTGTTATGTGTAAGGAGCTTTCCACAATCTCCTAAGCAAGTATCATGTAGACAGTTAAAAGCCACAAATACATGAGCATTGAGTAATGACGGTGTCTTTATGGATTCTCTCCTAAATATGAAGTGGACACCCATTTATATAGTCCAAGGATGAGATTGCTTAAAGAAACGATAAATATGCATATTCTTGAGTCCTCATATGCTCTTATTCAAATTGTTGGTTCATAAGATCTTATAAAGATGAGCACACAAAGAGTATGAAAATTGAAAAGACACATAAACAGAGTTGTAAAGTAGATCAGACACTACATAGTATTGTGGTCAATCCCCCCCCCCCCTTAATACTTTCTTGGATAATTATACACAATGCATCTATTTATAGGTCTTTTATTATGTCCAAAATAAAGATTAAAATGAGTGTGGAGCTTCACAAAGTAGACATCAAAGTAAAACGTTGCTCTCTTTTATGGAACATCTTATCGTTTATTGTTTACAAAAGTACAATCTACCATGATCCTTATCTTAACCACTGTTTTTATGACTTTCTAAACAGAACCATCTATGTAGGTGTTTATTTACAAAATTATATAGAAAATATAATATCTCTTATTCATGTCAAGACACATCTAAATACCTCCACATCAATTCACACCCTCCAAAAATTTAACGTGCTATCTAATAACATTGAATACAATAATATTGCACTAATGAATTGGAATATTTCAACATTATCATACCTGATGACATGCTCCCCTAGTTCCAAAAGAAACTAACTAAATTGATAAGAAATAAAATATGCATGGACGCCAAAACACATGTCCCATCAGTGAACAAAAGTAAGCATGTTCCATGTCAAAACACGTGCATAGAGATGTATGTTCGGAGAGTTGAATTTTTGTGATTGTGAATTATATGAAAAAAGTAAGTGGTTATAATAAGGATTCGATGGAGTCTGATGGATTTACTAAGATTTTTGATTTGAAGGTTCTCTTATAAAGTTGAGATTCTATATCAAGCATACATCAAGCAAAGATACAAAATCTTAATACCCTCTAGCATGATGTATTGCGCTGCAACTTGATCAATTGTATGTCCTTAGGATGTGCTCTCAGGGGATATGTCTCACGATGTTGTATTCTAACAAGATGTACCATACAAGGCTATACCCTAACATGATATACCCTATGATATTATACTCGGATTGGATGTATCATGCAATGGTATGTACCCAACTGAGCCATGGCAAGTGTGGTCCTTGTGAATAAAAAAAAATAAGAGAGATGAAAGTTATGTTAAATATAAGTACAAATAAATAGAGTGATAAAATATGTCAATAGTATACTACTGAAACACTGGACTTGTGAGTCTGAGGTGGTGGGTTGAAATCTCTTCCTCGCTAAATGAGAGAGTCTTGATTGCCCATCCTTAATTAAAATGTGTTCAAGCATTGCCAATGGCCGCCAATGGCCAATGGAACTATGTTGCTAGGGAGGCCATGGATGCAAAAGTTATGCCATAGTTTTGTGCCTTATTTTTTCGTTAGTTGATTCCTTGGAGTAAGCAGAAGGAGTGATCATAGGAGTAAACCAAAGGAGTAAACTTAGAAGTACATGTAGGATTAAACATAGGCACAAACAATAGGATCAGGTTTACGAAGTGGAAGTGAAATAGAAATTAAAAAGCTAAACATGAATTGTGAAAAAAAAAAGCAAAAATTAAAACTGAAACCAAAACCAAAACTCGAAATGAAGGTAAGAATAAGAACACGAACAAGAATCAAAATCAGATTCAAACGCCAAAACACCTCCCTAGTAAGATGCATAAGCTTTGGTAACATTGTTGCACGATGTTATCAACATGGCTACAAAGAGAGTATGAAAGCTAAAAATCCATAGCACAATCGCCACTATTTCAAATCCATTAACTAACACAAATACAATTATAGTACCCATTTTCGACTTTATAGGTTACATTCATTATCGAAATGAATGACCAAAAGTATAATATCCTGAAACTCAGAAGAGGATGATAGAGTATGTATGTAGATAAAAGTAAATTAAAAGCACAAACAAACGAAAGCTACATAAATGTAATAAACGGTGAACTCCAAAACAAAAATCTTGGATCTAGGTGATTGCTCGAAAAAAACCTAATTATTAATAAAATATCAATATTTTCAACCATGAAAAATGGGATTCAACTACACAACGTTAAGTTGGGAACATGTAGTAGCTTCTCTATCCCTACAAGAAAAGGGTCAGAAGTCCTTCACAAAAAACAACAACAACTAAGAGACACAGCCAAAAACGAAGAAACACGTCCTCAAGAAGCATATTATCACTATATCTTGATACATACAAACACACACACACACATACATATATATATATATATATATATATATATATATATATATATATATATATATATATATATATATATATATATATAAAGTGTGTGTGTATAAGTGTGCGTGTGTGTGTGATATTTCGGGATATGACGTGCGATTTTGCAAAGCCTAACAGAGACCTTACGCATATTCCCGTACGCAATCTGTTATCCAGTCATCTTGAAATGGGAGGGCTACATCGAATGAGTTGTTTCCATCACTCATTGAGGATGGGGCGTCATGAACAGATCCATAGAAGGGGAAAAGGCGAGAAACTAAATTGTGAGTGTCTCCAGATCAACAATATATTGGGAGTGTCTCAACATCAATACTATCAGAAGGCGCATAGTAAATGTATTACTCATTTCGCGATCTTATCGCTAGTAAATGGCAGTATTCATATTCATATTCATCTTATAAGATTCTTTGTCAATCAGTCTTAAATAAGAAAAGAAATCAAATATGGAGGGAATTCCAAATTTGTTGATCGCCATGTCGTTCTCAATAATGTTAGTTGCATTTTCTACTATTGAAGCTTAATCTCAAGTTTTTTTTAGTGCCACTCAATCCCATCTTTTATTCATAAAAAACCTTCAATACCATTAGGTGATCAATAGAATACATACTTGGATAAAGGAAATTTGAATGCATCTTTGTATATTGTGAAGATGTATAGAGGTTTAAAATGATTGCCTAAATTCCAACTTTTTGGAACTCGTTTTGTTTTCTTTTTAGCCAAAGCAGTGTATAAGGTTTCCAAACCTTTTTAAACTTTTCTGCACCTTATCTCACTAGAAAGAAACACATTAATTTTGGTTAGTGAGGAAGTTGAGAACCATGTGGATTTCGAGGAAGAGAAACACCATTGACGGGTTCTGTAACTAAGACTATTAATATATATGGAAAAAAGAAGAGAGGCCAATGGAAAACCTTCAACACTAGGTTTCTACTAGGACCCTCTAGGAAACGGAAGTTTTCTACTTTTACACCAACTTGGTTGCTTTTTCTTGATGACACACTTGAGGCTTTGATAAAATATTCACTTGGATTTGATATCTACCACCATGTATGCTAGAGAAAAATATAAGGTTTAATGTTTTGTAACTTTGTATGTGTTGTTAAATTAAATAAAATGATGAAAATTTTGAAAACTGAACTTATAGCAAAACTCAACTCAAAGATTTTGGTAAATTGTGTATGCTTTCAGAAATGTACAACTATTGATGGGCTTTGGAATTGTAGCGAAAGTGTTTGGGGATCTCTTGAGAAGGCTCGAAACTTTGAAATGTAAAAGGTGTGGACTCAAAACTTATGTTCTCTACATCCTTTCCATTTATCTCAACTTTTAAAAAATGGCTCACTATAATTTGTGTGTCACTGAGATTGAAGAGGATTGGCAAGTTATTAATGGAAGACCTTTTTATGTTAATTGAATACTCATTTTAATTCAACGTTAGAAGGCCTACACTTTTGAACTAGTAGCTATTGCATTTGGTGCTCACTTTCATGTTGAATTGGAAAAGTATATATTTTGATGTTCATAAAAAGAACATAGATCCAAAGGTAGACTACAAACTTCTGATGGTAAACAAAAAATCAATTCAAAAGATCTTCTTACTAATAAACGTTTTAGAGCATCCATTCATGTCATTTGGTGATCCCAAATCTTGTAAAAGAGGATGCGATTGTGAGGAGTGAAAACATTGACATACATATTTCATTTGGAAACATGAAAATGACATCCATGATGGAAGTGAGGAAATCCTTTTACGTGATGCTAATCATTTTTATGATATTGAAGAGTCTATCAAATATTTTCGAGTGTTATTTTTAGTTTATGTGGATCTGCATGAAACTATTTGTGTTTATCCATATAATAACTACTAAAAAACTTTTTTTTTCTAAATATTTCAAAGTGAGTCTTCTTGGTTGATATGAACTAGTTCTTTTATTCGCTAGTAATATACATGTTTATAATTTGGAATTATTTCAAATTGCCATTATATTTGTATGTGGATACAATGGTTGTCATCCACACATATGTCTAGTTTGTTTGGCGTACACTAATGTAAAAAACTTTGTTTCATCTCACATATTCGTAGTTCCCTTATGTTTATACCTTATTTGAGGTCTTATTATCTTGGTGGATGTGAGGAAAATTGATATCTTCCATAAATATACATGTTTCATATTGTGCCAACTAATCATTATATATATATATATATATATATATATATATATATATATATATAGAGAGAGAGAGAGAGAGAGAGAGAGAGAGAGAGAGAGAGAGAGAGAGAGAGATTTTGGTTGATACCCACACAACTGAAGATTTTTCACTTTTGGGTTAGTATCTTGATCGTCTACACCTCAGATGATGCCTATAAATTTGTTTGGATTTCATATTTAGGGGGTTAGTTTCCATTTTTTGAGAGTCATACTAGTTGATTTTACATATGTGTACCTTCGTTGATGTCTACATACTTGTCTGATTAGTGGCATAATTTTATACCTTTGTGGATTCCCATATTTTGGTTTCAATGATGTGTATAACTTAGTTATTGTTTTTGATGGACAAAGTAAAAATAGTTGCTTTTATTTGACTTGAGAATGCGTTTCCTAAGTTAATTTGAGTTCCATAATATGTTCTCTATAATTCGAGGAATTTTAATAATTTGCTTTCATATAATGAATTATTTATTTTGATAAAAATCACATTTGATTAAGAATATTTGCTCTTCCTCTTCTAACTCCTCTTGAGCTTCCCTAGTGTCATAGTTTGTCTCTTGCAACCTTCTATACCTTGAATTACAAGATTCTCTTTCATGTTCATAAGTGTAAGACTGATCATATGAGTGTACCTTAGATGTAGAAGCCTCTGGCCCACTGATTCTAATTATCTCTTGAGTTTCAATCTACACATTGAAGTCTACATACTCCTCTTGATCCTCTTCATCCAACTTTGCCTTGCCCTTTTCTCCATACCATCACCTTGCCTCATCAAACACATCTCTTGAAACATATAACTTCTTTGAGAGAGGTTTGTCACTTTTGTTGGCTTTTTGTCTCATTTGAGTAGCCAATGACAAACATTTCTCACTCTTGGTCTCTAACTTTATTGTCACTTCACTAGGAACATGAACAAAGCATACACATCCAAATATCTTGAGGTTCTCCATGGTTGGTTTCTTGCCATAATAGACTTCATGTAGATTCAAGTTGTGCAGACCACCTATTGGAACCCTATTCATTAAGTAACAAGCTATATTCATAGCATAAGCCCAATCAGAGAATGGTAACTTACCTTCATTTATGAGACATCTAGATATCTCAACCACATGCCTATGCCTCCTCTCTAAAACACCATTTTATTAAGGGGTGTACCTACATGTAAAGTTCCTCTTTATGCTATTGTCCTACAAGTGCTTTGTGAATTTATTGGACAAGTACTCTCCAAATCCATCTAACCTCAGTTTCTTGATGTGTGCATCACATTGATTCTCCACAACGGACCTAAACTTTTAAAAGCATTAAAACACTTGTGGTTTTTCCTTGATAATGAGTGGTCATCAATGAAAGTGGAAAGGTACCTAGCTCCTGCCAATGAAGCCTCTCTGGTAGGGTCCCATACATCTAAGTGTATAAGCTCCAAGAGCTTAAAGGCTCTATACTCACCCTTTGGAAATGTCTTCCTCGCTTGCTTATGTAGCTTACAAGCATCACAAACCTCATGTAGACCTTGGTGCTCAAGATTTGGTAATCCGTGCATGAAACTTGCTTTGCACACACTTTTAAAATGGCAATATTGCTATGTCCTATCCTCTTGTGCAAAAGATCAATCTGTGCAATCCTTTTGTTACAAATCATCACATAACATACCTTGTTGTGTATAGGAGAAAAATCTAGTGTGAAGAATATGCATTCTTTCCTTCCCTTGGAAATGACCTTGCCTCATGGCTTCACCATGCACCCTTTTGGATCAAATATAACCTGCATACCTCTCTCTACAATTTGTCCTATAGGGATAAGGTTCTTAGAAATAGATGGAACATGGAGCACATCTTTAAGAGTCTTAATAGACTTACCTTCACATAGCTTCATATCTTCCACATGTGTAATGGGATGCTCAATGTCCGCACAAAAGCTTTTGAGCTTGGAACTTGCATATGAACAAAAGATTCCTATATACATGACATGTGATTAGAGCATCTAGAGTCTATGTACCACTTTGTGTCCTTCCAATCACTAGTGTAGTCATGGCTTATGGCTAGAAGGATCTCCTTCTAATCATCCTTCTTTGAGTTGCTAGCATAGTTCCCTTTCTCCTTCTTCTTCTTGCCTTTTTGATCTTTGCACCAACATTTTGAAGAAATATGATTCTGCTTACCACATATAAAACAAGTTGTACATTGATGAGGTCTACTCTTCCCTTTTCCATTCTTGCCTTTCCTTGAAGATAATGCCTTGCTATCTCCTTCTAAAGCTGAATGTTCTTCCTTGGACCGCTTTCAGTTGCTTTTTCCTCCTTTTTGCTTCTTGCCACTCTTTCCTTTGCCTTTGCTAGCAAATAGGACCTGCGCATGACCAACCTTCTTGGACGTGTCTCCTTTGGAAACCTCTTCTGCCACTAGGTGTGTGATCAACTCCTCAAGAGTTGGTAGAGGATTTCTATACAAAATGGTAGTAATGAGGGTTTTCCACTTATCCTCCCCTCTTGCATCATTGAGAGTAGTCTGCAAAAGGTCTTCTTCATTTCGTTTGCAACCAATGGATGCCAATTGCTCCCTCATCTCCTTCACACTGAAGGTCTAGTCAACAATAGATTGACCACTAACCTTCTTCAAAGAATTGAGTTCATTCTAAAGCTCCATCTTTCTAGTTCTTGTGGAAGTGGCATATATCATCCCTAAGGTCTTCCAAACATCTCTAGCATGACAAAAATCTAATATATGATCAATCATAGTGTTAGAGATTACATGTGATATGTAGAAGATAGCTCTCCTATTCCTTTCCTCCCAATCCTTCAACATTTTCAATTCTTGATTGGTGATCTTTGGATCTTTGGGATCCACATCAAGTTAATCTTCTTCTGCACACATGATAGGCCACAAAACTTTGCTCATTATGTACTTAGCGACTTTTGATCCTCCATGGCTAGTAGTTGTCTTTGTCAAGCAACTCCCTAATCTGATACCAAAGGATGGAATTTAATCCCTTAGATTTGCACACTAGACGTGAAATGAACCCAATACCTAGGCTCCTTCATACACCTTTTTTGCTACCATGCAACAAAACTATGCTTTATGTCCTTAAACTACTTCAAATCACCTAAGATTTTAACCAGACTTAGTATGACTCATAACATTCCAAAAAGCTACAAAACACCTCCAATGGATCTTTTTAGGTCTATCCACAACTCTTTACAAAGAAGACTATGCAAAGATGTAGGATATGTAGAAATTAGGGTTATAGAGATACTCTAATTTCTCTACACACAAAATAGATTTGAAGATGACCTATTAGGTAAAGTAAGACAAATGTATGATCTATAGAACACACTTTAAATATCTTTAATTGGATATATACGCAAGGAGTTACAACTATTATAAGTAGACTATGTCTATACCTTAAAGAGACTAGAAGGGATGTGGGCTTGATAGCTCCTCCTTGCTCCTCCTCTATGCATGTAACACCTTCCTCTGCATTCTCCTAGCTTGGAGTGCTAGGATCTAAGCTCCTTGAGCCTTGGATGGCTCTCTCCTCGAGTCTCATTGAGTATATGTCTCTCGGTCTTCAAAGACCTACAAGAGTTCCATGCATTTAATGTCTCTTCACCTCCTTTTATAGCTTTTGGATGCCTATCCTGACTTTTCCAATGCCTTAGGACTAGATTGGTGACCCTTTCCTGACCTTGAGACTAGTGTAGGTGATTTTAGTCATGACCTTTGTCCACATTAAGTTCTTTTGAACCCTTTATGCACCTAAAGCTTGCATAGTTCACATTTTCAACAAGTACTTGTAGAACTCTAGTCCAAATAGGCTCTTCTACACTTTGGCACAACAAATGGGAGACTTGTATGTTCTATGTGAGTTACCTTGTACAAAAAACAAATGTGTTTGCATTGTCTTTTCTTGATTTTCAAATCTCCCATGAGCCTTAGGAAGTCACATCAACCTTTATCTAGTCACATTAGCACTCCTCAAACTTGAATGTTTCCATCAAATTGACGTCTACACCACTCTCAAAAGAAAAACCTAGAAGGACGCTGAATTTAGCTTTAGTCACATCAGAGGAAGCTCATGGAGCAATGGAGGACCTCTTCAATCTACTTTGAATGTTAAAAATCAGGTTCCCTACCTTTAGCGGATCATCTTTTGACGACATAGATGATCATACAATGAGATTCATCTTCTTATGTGGAAATCTTGGGCTTCAACATCAAGAATGCGATGTTGGTGTTGTTCCATTCTACATAAGAAGGACTTGTAGATGAACTGTACAACCAATTTGCACATAATCACTTCACCACCTAAGAAGCTTTGAAGACTTAATTCTCCCAAATCTTGACACCCATGTGCTACAATTAGGATTTAGTGGCACAATTTTTTCATGAATTGGATGACTTGTGGACCACTCAAGACATCTGAGGGCAAGTTTGGTATACAACATGCAAGAATACTGGTCACACTCCAACATAAAATCACCTAATCGAGTAAGCTATCAATTTGTGGCAAGGGTCTCCATGAGGTGTGGGACTCTAAATACCTTAAGGCAGACTAGGAGAGAGTTAGTACCCCAATTCATGACATGTTTTATGTTAATACTTAAAATATAAATAATAGAGAAGAGAATCCTCAGGATTGACCTAGATATACTAGACCATTAATGTGTTATCATTTTAGTGAGTATGGTCACGTATAATGCAAATGAGCTCTGCTTGAGCGTGCACCTTCCTGCCAACATTATCATCACATGGATCATAACACAAGGGATTGTCCTCACAAACATTGATCTAAACCATATGATTGTAGTCTCTCCAAGAGAAGAAGGTATGACTCCAAAATGCTATCCTCTTTCATCATCTGCATTATATATGATGAATAGGGCTAGGAAAGTGGTGAAAAAATCATGTAGAAGAGCAACAGGGAATGAAGGAAAAAGAAGATGACAAGAGGGCTGATGTGGAGGATGGAATGGCCATTTATGAAGAATATGACAGGGTGAGGTGTTCAAGGCAACATAAACCTACTCCCCTTCAAAGAATACACAAGATTTGAATATTGAAAGAACTTTTGAAAAGAATTCACCACAAGGTTAGTTAGTCTATTTAAACTTATAAAAATGGATGCAAAGCTAAGAAATGATCTACTAGAAGTCAGACGATCTCCTTGCCTAAGCCCATAACCTAGTATAGATGGGTTTGATGGTGGACTTTCCTCCCACGTGATTTACAGACTATGAAATGTTGAGATTCTCAGCTTCTAAAAAGTGAAATTATGACATGTGTCATTGTACATGTGGACTTTAGCATCAATGTGACACCTAATTTTACTATGAAGAAATTACATTTGGAGCTCACCAAGTCAAAACCTTTTACTACCACACTAGTAGATCAATATCGAGTCACATCACCCAACACCATTGAAAAGGTACTCATGCTAGTGTAAGGTCTTTTATCTGTCTTGGATTTTATGGTTATTTCCTTGCTAGAGGACACCTCCTATCCTCTACTCTTGGAAAAAAACCACAAGGTAGGCACCTAGCACATAGTGGGCAAGTAGACAAGGAGCCTTGTCTTGGCCAAAATGGGCTAATTCTCTCTAATAAACTGACTCCTTCTCTAGAGCAAGGTGATCAAGTTCAATTTTCACAGGCATATCCAGGGAGGCAAAACCACAAATTGGCCCACTTGCCCATAGTGGTCAAATTTTGCAAATAGCAATCACTACACTAATTTCCCAAGGTGAATAGACCAAATTCAATAGTTTATTGGATGCTGTTTTAAAATATGTAGATTGTGGCTTGGCAATGCAGGCTACAGAGTATGATTCAATGCTACCAAATGATGTCTTATTTCTAGATATTTTGTCAGAATGGACGAATGAGCAAATCATAGAGCATGAGATAAGTACTAATCATGTTCCTATTAATGAATATTTGTGTAAATAAGAAGCATTCATGTAGGACATGCATCCTGAAGAGGATCAACATATGCACTTGAGCAACCCACAAAGCTGTGATTATGGTACCATGTAGACACATCACAAAGGTGAGATTAATTTCAGATTAAACGAAAGCTAAGACATGGAAAAAACTCAAATAGAAGCACCTAGAAGCTACATAATGTTATTGGATCATAGAAGCTCACTTGCAAGGCACTCCTTCTACTCTTAAGGGGAAGAGATATACAAAGATAGAAGTAACCACATCATATCAAACCAAGAATATAGACATTACAGTTCTAAAGAGATTTGATGACATGAGAATAGTACACCAAAATGATGTAAAGAAGAGAACCTATGGAAAACACTCGAGGGCCAACAAAGAGATGTTTTATTGTGCCATGAAATATGTGGAAGAATTGAATGAGGACATGAAACCTTTGGGTAGCATTTTGAGGGTATAAACTAATTTTATTTGAATCTAGCAAGAAATAATTCAATTACTATATATACCATAGTTTAGCTCATTTTCTATTGTTCATTTTGATAAAATAATCATTTGAAGATCATCTTATGTCAGTTTGTTGTCCAATTGAAACTTTACCTTGGCTTCTCTTTGTACTCTATTGCTACTTGCACATTGTGTCTCAAGGTCATCGTGTGGTGATTATATTCGATGCTTACTTCTCAGTTGTGAGGAAATTGACTTAATAGAGTGATTGTGTTGTCTTGGCTAGTATCTATTAGTTAGATTCTATTACATTTCTCTTGTAGAGTATACTGATTGTGCGAGTACATCTTGTTGTTGATTTTTTTATAGTCAAATTCTAGTTTTTAGTTTGGCTACTTGTCCATTTTAGTGCTCATTCAGTTTTTCTTTTTTATTTATTGTAATCATTGCGAGTCTAAAGAGATTGGGCGTTTTCTCTTATCTTTGTACTTGAAACTTTTCCATCTTTGTGTCTTTATTGTTGAGTAGTATACGTGCACTTAGACATGCCACAAGGTATACTTTCGTAAGCAAGAACTTCCCTTGTATAGGAGTACTCGAGATCATGTCATCATGATAGCCTTTCCTACCCTTCTTGCTTCCTTCTATTAGCAAGACCTCTCTAAATTGCTCCATTTTGGGTGACTACTTTATTTCTTGCAAGGGTCAACCAACCATTTTCATCATTGCTTGTCTGAAGGAAACCTCCTAATGAGACTGCAAGGTGACCACCTCATAGTGACATGGGCAAGCACTATTCCATATCTTCCATGATCCCTTATGGGCAGCCCACCTCTACATTCTCCATCTAGACTTCAACAAGGCAAGGTCTAGCCCAATTATTATTGTAAGAAATATGAATTTGCATTAGAAAGACTATATCAGGATGACAACTTCACTTTGTCACATGAGGCAAGGTAACTCAAGGTAGCTACTTGGATTATTATGGGCAAGGTCTTGCATTAGTAGCATGAACTTGTAATCTCACCGTGCAAGGCCTTAACGCGTAGTACTCTATTGAAGCTCGAGGTCAAGGAGAAAGCATCGAAGTGCATCAAGGAAGTGGAAACACAAGAAGATGGAGCAAGTAGGGAGCTCCAAGAAGCACCTGTCAAATTTTCAGAAGAAATCCCTATAAAAATAATGATTTTCATTTTGGTAACTCCATTTTGTTCAAGCCGAGGAGTCCTCGAGCTTGAGGAGTATTAGAACTACCATCCTACCATTTTTCATAATTTTTAGACTCCGTTTGAGCCCCCAAATAAGCCCTGGAACATATTTTTTAACTAGACTGGACACTAAGTCTGGACAGGGCCAAAACCACTCAAAAACTATAAAAAGGGCTAGAGAGCTCATTTTTGGGGTTAGCTTGTTGTAGATTTCAGCTTTGTAAGAGAGCTCTTGTGTAATTGAAGTTCTTCCATTGTTCCACTCTTTGCTCTTACTTTGTGCGTGTGTGTGTATGTGTGTGCATGCTTGTGTGTTTTCACTCACGCCTTGTGCCATCACTTGCTCACGGTCTTCATATCGGTCCTCACATCTCTGCGGATTGACATTTATGAGGTGTATCTCCTCACGTTGGTACTCACCATTGTGCTAGAGTGACACAAAGCTTACCTCAGGTCTCTCTCTAGTTCTTTCCCTCTAGGTTTCATGAGCCTTGGATGATCCTGCTTCTTGGAGGCCTTGGGAAACATTAGATCTTGATCGAGAGAAAATAAATTCACCCTACCAAGTGTATGCATGCCTATCTCGCTCTGTCACTAAGAACATTTTCTCAGATGTGTGATCTAGATAGACAACTTTCCCTGGTGTCTCTAGATCCTTGAACTCATAGATGATGACTATTGGGCTCGATTGATCTGGCTTGAATCTCCAAAAGGCTTCCTCCGTTTCTCTATTCAAGAATAGCTCTATGCTTTTGTTGTCTTGGGAAATCCATTTTGGAGTGATCACTCTAGTCAAGACTGACTTACCTCCAGGGGTCTTGGGTTCTCGTCCTAGGTCTCCTTGCTCTAGGTCTCCGAGCTCGCTCTCAGGAATGATGTTTCCAAACTCATCTGTCCGGTCTGGTAGGCTGGTAACCACATACATGGTTCCTTCCTTATCAATGTATGCACGGTCTTCCAACTTGACCACTGGGTGTTCAAGTCCAAAGGGTTGGTCAGGATTTTTGAGCTGGACCACTTATCATCTCAGACCATCCTCATAGATTCGAGCACCTATTTGGTTGGTCTTGATATAGTCTAATTGGGTCTTATGGGGACCTTCTGGTTTTTGTAAATACGCAGTTCCTGAGGTACGTGTGGGTCTTTCCATGCTAAAAGACATTTCTGAATCACTTGTGTCGGAACTTAGTGTGTAGGGATAACCACTTAGTTGTTGTGCCCAAGACTTAGCTGTATGATTGACACTAGCCTCATATGATCTAATGCTTTTCCTATCCTTGCCTAAGTGTCTGCCAGATCTTAGGTTCATAAGCTTTGTCTACAAGTCCAAAATTTCCCCTTGGTATTGTTCAAAATCCTTTGGAGCTCCTTGGTTTCCTAGTCCACCTGAGGATCAACTTATAATCCCCATGAGCTTTCCAACAAACCCAAAATCACAGCAAACGGATTTTGTATGAGAAAGTTATGCCAGTTCAGGGTTCTAGGGGTTTAAACAGGGAAACAGGACCTCTCTGGGATTACTGCAGAACAGGCGATACACAATACTTATCAAGTATCCCAATACTTGGAAGTAGACGATCCACGATACTTGGCTTGCCACGATACACGATATCTCCACTAAACGATACATGACACTTCACATAGAAGTAATTCCATGATACTCGATACTTAGGCCACATGATACACGATACTCGACCAACTAGACAGATCACGATACTCGATATCCAGCAAGTATCGCGGAAGGACCCTCACGATATTCGATATTGCATAGGTATCGCCAAGAGGAATCCCACGATACACGATACTCGATATCAGGCGAGAGTTAGACTCACGATACTTAACACTGTAGGTCACGATACACGTTATTAGGTGGGTATCGCGAAAAACATCACGATACATGATACTTGGAATTCCCACGATATTCGATATTCCTCAAGTATCGTTTTCAAGTCTTTACGATACTCGATACGTGACCAATATCGTGAGAAATTTTCTGACGATAGTCGATATCTACCAGGTATCGTGAAAGTTAACTCCATGATACATGATACACTATATCTGGCCGGTATCCTAAATGTTTCTCAATGATACATGATACTCGATATGTGACCACTGCAAGTATCGCGATACTCGACCATAGGAGTTTCACGATATCCAGGTACCACGATACTTCAACCGCGGGAGAACACGATACTTGGATTTTTTGGAGTCCAAATTCGAATTTTTTTGCAAATATGATTACCTTGGGTCCTCCTTGTCACTCCTATGTGTCTGTAGATGCCAAATCTCCCTTCAAACCCGTGATATTGCACTCACAATACCTGGTGCAAGTTATGTCAGGTTCGGGGTTGTTCACTCTAATTTTCAGCTATTTTGGTACTATTTCTTCAGCGTTTCAGTTCTCCACTCTCTCTAAGGCTGTTTATCACAACCACAAGTAAAAAGCGAGGTGAATGGACTCTAAAAAATGAAAAAAAAAACTGAGAAGATGAAGGTAGGTGGAGATGGTGATGATGATGAAGATGAAGGAGAAGAAAAACTCAAAAACTGAACTAAAAATGGTGATTTTTTTACCTTCCAACATCGCTAATTTATGTCTTACTGCCACACGTTCGTCCTCCAAGCTCTCTCCCCGGAAATGACGCCAAATTTCGTATCACTCTAGCACAATGGTGAGTACCAACATGAGGAGATACACCTCATAAATGTCAATCCGCAGAGACGTGAGGACCTGTATGAAGACCGTGAGCAAGTGATGGCACAAGTGCGTGAGTGAAAGCACACAAGCATGCACATACATACACACACGCACAAAGTAAGAGCCCAAGAGCTCTCTTACAAAGCTGAAATCTACAACAAGCTAACCCCAAAAATGAGCTCCCTAGGTTTTGGCCCTATCCAGACCTAGTGTGCGGTCTAGTTAGAAAATAGGTTCCAGGGCTTATTTAGGGGCTCAAACGGAGTCTAAAAATTATGAAAATTGGTAGGATGGTAGTTCTAATACTCCTCAAGCTCAAGGACTCCTTGGCTTGAACAAAATAGAGTTACCAAAATGGAAAATGGTATTTACAATGGTTTTTAGTGATGAAAATCATTATTTTTATAGGGATTTCTTTTGAAAATTTGACAGGTGCTTCTTGGAGCTCCCTACTTGCTCCTTCTTCTTGTGTGTCCACTTCCTTGATGCACTTCCATGCTTTCTCCTTGACCTTGAGCTTCAACACTTTGCACACACAGTGGGTAGAGACCGATCAAGAATTGAAAATGAAAGACCTGAAAGAGAGAGACATCGTGTACATAGGCATCAAAGAGACGAACATGATTTCCCATTGCCTAGACCATGAGAGAACGCAAGAACCCTTAGACCCTCTCAAGTGGTTAAGACAATGAAGAACTATTTTGATGGGTCAGGAGATCCTTATGATCATGTAGCCCAGTTCAAACAAGTGTTAAGAGCTGAACAGGTTGAGGACTTGTTCACCCAATTTGAAGCATTTGTTTGACTCTTAAGGGTACTGCGTTATCTTGGTTTCAACCCTTGAATAGTCGCAACTATCGAGAGATAGGTCAACTGTTGGAAGAGTTCATTGTAGAATTTTCCAAGAGTGGCATCAGGCATAATACATCATCCTTGATCCACAGCTTTAAGCAGACACCCCAAGAAACAGTGGGACTTGCAGGAAGAAGGTTTAGACAGTACTTGGAAAGATGCCCTATGCCAGAACTACCCACAACAACCAAACAAGTGGCCTTGTTTCTAGATGGTTTACTCAGCACAAAGTTAAGGTCATATGTGTACTTGAAAGAGCCTAGATCCATAGAAGAGTGTTTGTGCATGTGCATTGACATAGAAGACAACTTGGGTGAGGAGTTAGGACTATCCAAACTCTATAAAGATCTTGCAACCCCTACTAGTCATACCTCTAGAGCCTCCAATGAGATAGATGAGATAGCGGAGCAGGTTGGCAAGAGGCTAGGAGTTCAAAATAGACAAATGCCAAGGGTCACCTCATTGAAACGATGTTACAACTGTGGAGGAGACCACATGGCTAATGTTTTCCCAATGATGGATCAGCCCCAAGGAAACCCTAATGCTCTATATTGCACTATTGAGAGAAAATACACGAACCATATGGCTCAAGGTTGTCCCTATAACAGGCATACTATAAAACAAAATTATCAGCAACCTTACCAACAAGGTAGGTATTAGAACCAGTACCAACAGCCATATTTTAGGCCACAACAACAATATCAACCTCAATACTCGCAGCAATATCAAGCACTAAACAGGCCACAGCCAGTCCTCGGAAACCAACCACCAAATCCTACAAATGTGATCCCAGTTAAGTATATGATAGCAAAAGAGAACCCTAATAGAGCATTGGTGCCACTAACCCCGTTGGTCTCAGAAAATGACTCTCATGCTCATAATTCAGAATACTCTCATGAAGGTAGTCCAAATGCTTATTACATAGAGTCACCTGAGCAAAGTGAGATTTCTCCATATCAATACGAGACACCACTTATGGAAAAAAATTGGGAACCAGAATACTCGAATGTCATGTATACGAATCCCAACCCCAGGCCCCAAGCTAGACAAGTAAGACTACAAGCCCCTAGAGGTCCATGTTTTAGATGTCAGGGTGACCATTTCATTCGTGAATGTCCCTACCAACCAACTCTAGGACAAGGGCAAAACATCACAATACAAGGCTTTTGTCCTGAGTGCGGCAAGGAACATCTCCCAAGAGAGTGTCCGAGAAACCCCTCTGGTGCACCCAAGGTTACACCCATCAATGTGGTAGGCTTAGTGGTAGATTCAAGTTCAAGTAGCAGTAAGGTGGCTCCCATACAAGCAGTTACTAGGGCACACACATTAAAACAGGATAAATTGACTGAGCAGCTAGAGCCAATTGACTCAGGAGAGTCTAGTAAGAGGAAACCAAGAACATGGAAGGATACCAAAGAGAAGGCTACTCGCAAGTGGAACAAAAAGATATCCGAACTAGAAGAAAGCCTAAGGGATACCAAAACAAAAATAGAAGACATTGCATCTCAAAGCCCCTCTTATGCCGAACCTCCATCCACACCACCTCATTCCACCCTACTACCGATTGTAAATAGATCGCAATCAGGGTCTCTTCTTGCAGATCCAACCCCAAAAGGCTTGGACATGATGTTCAAGGCCTATCAAGCTCATCTTCAAGAAGGGCCAACAGCTGCAAACCTGGACAAGAGTTACCCGAGAGCACACTTAGAGATTGAACGAACAAAAATGTGCATGAAAATGGTAGAAGTAGCTCAAGCTTGCTTGAGACTAGTCAAAAGTTCAATCAGACAAACTCTATCAAGCCAGATTTGCACTTTCAAGGCTTACTAGAAAGATTAGAGTAGTTGGTAAACAAGCCGCAGGTTTCTTTACCTCCACAGGCTCAACCGGTTGTTGAAAGAGAAAGCTCACCACCAAGGAAATCTTATGTTCCTAATTCCGTTGATGATGGAACACCTCTTTCAATGCAACAGTACTCTCAAGAGTTATTGCGGGAAATACAAGAAGAGAAATGGGCCAAGGAGAAGGTTAATCCCCCTCCTATTCCTGAGATTGATGACCTTCATGATCAATTTCCCCAAGACATTCCGTCTATCCATGGAGATCAAACAGAGCAACAAGAGGATGACAGATTAGATTTTGAATCTAATTCTTTACAAGAGTTGCCACAATTCATAGGCCCATGGGAATCTGAATCTCTTCAGATCAAAACTCCCACAATATTGGTAAGAAATGAAGACTCAGTGGTTCCAAGGAAGAGTGATGTCGTGAAGAACACTAAGGTTCAGTGTCATCTCACTATGGAAGAGCTGCTCAAAGCAAAACCTGAGCTATGGAATCATGTGAAGGATCAGGTTCCAGAACTTGATTCCAATATGCCAAAAGTGGGCTCTAAGTAAAAATTTCCAGAAATACCTCTTGATAAAATAGGAGACATGAGCGAAGTTGAAGAAGGTAATACTTATCTTCCAATCACCTATCAAGGTTACACAACCAAAGCAATCGTAGATTCAGGTGTTGGTGTTGCTATTGCGACCACCTCCTTGTGGAAGCGATGGGGCAAACCCACATTAAGACCAACTAGAATGAAGCTTCAAATGGTAGATGGTCATTTTGAAAGACCTCTAGGATTGCTCGAAGGGATAACTCTAACCACTTGTGGTGTAGAGTTTGAACACACATTTGCTATATGTGCCTTTGAGAAAAATAATGTGTACGAGATGATACTAGGAAGATCCTTCCTACGATAATTGCAAATAGTACAGGATTGGGGAACCAACTCCTTGTACCTACAGGACTTAGGCTTCACCACCAAGGTCAATTTGAAGGATTACACCTTCAGAGATGTACCACCCCTACAGTGGAATCCTATCGACAAAGCAAAAGAAGATTCTATCTCCGTGCATTCTGGAAGTTCACCTGACCCATCATGGCTGCATGAAGATACTCACTTGTGGATGTGCAAGGTCGCAGAGGAAGAGGAAAAGCACCTAAAAGCAAGAGAAGAAGGAACTCCCCCAGGAGATAGACCAGTCAAAGACCCAGCCTCTACACCGATGATATTTCCAGATGAGGAATTTGAGCCTCATGGTTGGGCAGAAATCTTAGCTACCATGGACATTGCAGTCAATGAAGAACAATGGACACCTCATTGTGATGAGGAGGGTTATGATATTTCAGTGTTCATGTGCCAGCCCTTGTTGGAAGAGTGTGATCCTAGTGAGGTCATAGAAGAAGAAGAGAATGACGATGATCTAGAATCCAATGTGATGGATACTTACTTTGACTCAGAGGAACACTATTTAGAAGACATAGGAGTGTTAACCCAAAAAGAAGAAGAACCCCTCACAAGTATTAAAACTGTAAATTCAAAGGAAGGAAGTGAAGGAGGTCAAAAGAAAAAGAAAAGAAGAGTAGAGAAACAGGAAGAGGAGGAATCATTGTTTGAAGTACCAAAAAATTTCAAGAAATATGAAGTTAAAGACCGAAAATTTCAGGTATGAATGTCCAAGAGAGAGGCCATCATAGGAGAATCATATGATAATAAAGAGAAAACTAAAAAGATTTTGGTAACCATTGAAGGGAACGAAGAGCGATGCACATACATAGGAGATGACCTAAGTGCAAAAGAAGAAGCAGATCTTGTAGCTCTATTAAGGGAATATAGAGACATGTTTGCGTAGCACTATAGAGACTTGAAGGGAGTAGATCCAAAAATTTGCTCTCATATGATCCCCATGACCATTGATGCCAAGCCCACCAAACAAAAGCCCTACATATATAATGACACTTATGCAGCCAAAATAAAAGAAGAAATTGACAGACTGATTGAAGCTGGATTTATTTATGAGATCGAGCATACTCAGTGGGTGTCTCCCATTGTAGTGGTGCCCAAGAAGAAAGGAAGTTGCGAGTGTGCATTAACCTTAAAAAAGTTAATGATGCTATGATTCGAGATAGTTATCCACTTCCAATCACTGAACATTTATTGGAGTGTATTGCACGCAAGGAAGTTTATTGCTTCCTTGATGGATTTTCAGGCTACAACCAAGTAGCCATTGCCCCCGAAGATCAACACAAAATGGCTTTTGCCACAGAATGGGGAATCTTTGCATTTCATGTGATGCCATTTGGTCTCAATGCACCTACAACATTCCAAAGGCTCATGTTTCATGTCTTCAAAGAGTTCTTGCGAAAGAACTAAGATGTATATGTGGATGCTTTATGTGCTCATTCCCAACAAAAAAGATACCATATCCCTGAGCTCAGACAAATCTTCAACAAGTGTAGAGAACATCGAGTGTGCCTCAACCCAGAGAAGTGTGTGTTCATGGTACGACAACGTAAAATCTTAGGTCACATTGTTTCTAGAAATGGGATATCAACAGATGAAGACAAGGTGAGAGCCATAGCAGAGTTGCCAAGACCAAGGAATGTTAAAGAGGTACAAGCCTTCATGGGCCATTGTGGATATTACCGTAGGTTTATCCACATGTATGCCATCATTGCTAAACCTCTTTATGGGTTGTTGACAAATTTGGGTGGAACGAGGAATGAGAGAATTCCTTCATTGAGCTGAAGAGACGTTTGTGCTCAGCACCAATACTGACCACTCCTGATTGGAATAAACCCTTCCATGTCCATGTGGATGCATCCAATCATGCTATAGGATGTGTGCTAGCACAACCCACAAGCAAAGGAAACCTAGATTTGCCGATAGCATATGCTACTAGGCAATTAAATGCGGCTGAACGAAATTATACCACAACGGAAAGAGAAGGATTAGGCATGGTATATGCCGTAAAGAAGTTTAGAAACTATCTATTGGCCAACACAAGCTCAAGTTTTTTTTACTCATCATCAAGCTTTATTATATTTGGTCAATAAACGTTGCAATACAGGACACTTAGTAAGATGGTTCCTCTTACTAATGGAATACGATTTTGAAGTGGTTGTTAGGAAAGGTAGGACCCACCTTAGGGCGGACCATCTTTCTCGCATCACTTCAGGAGAGCCACCGCAAGGAGTGTCTAATGAATTACTAGATGCTTATTTGTTCAATTTAGAAGTTGTCCCTAAATGGGCGAATAAGTTGGTACCTGTTCGAGCCTTCGGACCGGCAAATAAGAACGTAAAAACAAACAAGGAAGAAATTGTACGATCACAAAAATATCAAATCTTGGCAGGAAGCATGTACAAACAAGATTTATAGGGTCTATTAGCTTGTTGTGTCGAGGACGACAAACATAGTAGTTGGTTGCAACAAGCCAATGAAGGTTTGCTAGGAAATCACTATTCTAAACAACGAAATTGCAGAATCTAAAACGTTTAGGAGTGCATGAACAAGGAAATTCATGAGTGGATTAAGAATTGTTCAACGTGCAAAGAGAGACCCCCAGTGGAGCATGCCACTCTTTATCACGTGTCATTAATTCTAGATTGGAGTGCTCCATTGGTGAAATTCATGAGATCAGGAGCATTACCCAATGAGGCTATCCTAGCACGAAGAAGAAGCATGGAGCAAGAGGCTCAGGACTATGCCTTAGTAGGAAACAACCTATATCGGAGAGGCAAAGATGGATACTTAAGACTATGCGTTCATGAATCAGATTATTTGGAAGTCTTAGAAATCGCACATAGTGGTGTTGCAGGTGGACACTTTGGTCCTCACCGAGTAATTAAGACTATTCTATTCTCACGACTCTAGTGGCCCACTCTTCATATGGATGCACATACTTATGTGAAGAAATGTGACACATGCCAACGTGCACAATATCTGATAAGAAAAGATGAGATGCCTTTGAGGCCAATGATGGGAGGACGCGCATTCTCGAAGTGGGTTATAGACTTTGTTGGTCCTATTAACCCCCCAGCTCGAAACTCCCATGCAGAGTACATTATTGTAGCCACAAATTACCTTACAAAATGGGTGGAAGCAAAAGCCAAACAAAAAATGATGCTCAAATGACGGCTAAGTTCTTATTCGAGAACGTGTTCACGAGATATGGGCTACCAATAGAGTTGGTCAGTGATAGAGGTACGCACTTCTTGAATGAGGTCATTGACAATCTCCTTCAAGAATTCATGCTGATACATAAGAAGTCTACCCCCTATCACCCACAAGCTAACGGACAAGCTGAGAGCACGAATAAGATCCTATGCAATGTACTGACAAAACTTGTAAATAATAAATGCTCTGATTGGGACAAACAACTTCATCATGCTGTTTGGGCATATCGAGTTGCCTACAAAACGATACTCAATGCCACCCCATCTCAGATGGTCTTTGGACAAAATGTTGTGCTACCATTAGATTTCCTAATTCCAGCCTTGAAAGTAGCACAAGAGTATGAGTGGAACGGACATGAGTTTTCCTCCAGCATCTTTGATTTAGAACGTTTAAGTGAGACGAGGCTACGAGCGGTAGCAAGCATCTATGCGGCAAGGAAAAGGCAAAAGGCATACTTTGATGCCCATGTAAAGGATAAAGGATTGAAGGAAGGCGATTTGGTGCTAGTTTATACACTCAAGCAACATGCCCATAAGTTGGAGAAACGAGGATATGGACCCATGATCATTAACAGAATCTCCACTAGTGGTGCGGTTCAATTAGCGACCCTGGAAGGTGACATATTGCCAAACTATATCAGTGGATGTAGAGTCAAGCTATATCAAGAACCTCTTACAGAGGAAATGCTAATGAGACTCAACACTGCTAAGAAGCGAAAAGAACAGGAGTTAAGGGTTAGAGAAGAAGCACAAGCAGAGGCTAGAGAGCGCATTAGAAGAAATAAGTTACGGTGACTAGGCCTAGATGTCAGCACAAAATCTCAAAAATATCACATGGGCATGTGCCAAAAATCAGACCTAACTACTTCTCGAATAATTGACCGACGCCCCTTTGTGACCATAGAGGTAGGACAAGGAAAGAGTGTAAGGACTGTGAGAGCATTGGTTGACTCAGGTGCAGCAACTAGTGCAGTTAGATTGTCATACTATCAAGACCTGCAAGTGGACATCAAGCCCATAGAAGCATATCTCATAGGATTGGGAGGTGTGGAAACCCCTTGTTTGGGCAAGGTGGAACTTCCCATCTACCTTCACGATGTTCCAATAAAAGTCAAAATGCTAGTGTGTCACGATGAAGACCTTACAGATCCACTTGTCTTGGGTCAAGATTGGATTTATGACCATGCAGTCAACTTGAACCTAAGAAGTCAACTTCTTCAAGTTTGGGTACATGAACAACGCATTACATTAGAATTAGACAACTGCATGCTCACAAGTCATGGCACCACACACTCTCTCAGTTCCTCTAAGACCAATCTTCATGAACAAGATGTTGTAGGTGTCAAAAGCTCTATGACCCAGAAGGACTCGATCACGAAAGAACAGACTCAAACACAAGCTAACTCCTCTTGTCTGAAGACTAATGCTATCACCACAACTCAACCAAAAAGGCAAGCACAACGATATATGGCAACCGCTATATCAAATAGACAAAGAGACTTCAAGAGGAAAGTAGCTCCAAGCATGAAGCAGATTTGGGTACGGAAAAGAGAGCAACCACCAGCCTTTCCAACACGATTTCCACTCAGGTGGCTATTGGTGTTTGTCAAAATCCAGAGTTTGTTTTTCCCCCAATATTGTAAAGCTTTTGCTTGCCTTAGCCAAGGCCTCCACATGAGTAAAGGGTAAGAAGTATCTTGTGGAAGTGCAATAACAACAAAGTGTAGAGCAAAGTGACAACCGTGTACTATCATCATTACCTTTTCAATAATGCCAAGTGGTGCAACCCGATGTTGATTTCCTAGTGTAACTCTGAATTGTGCCATCTTGGTGGGGTTCAAATTTAGTTTCCTCATTGTGAAATCTGGCATTAAATTGATGCCAGAGCCTCCATCTATGATCACACTTGTGAGAGCTTCATCCTTTATACAAACAAATAACCTTGAGCTTTGGTAATCTATCAGGGGTTAAGCAATAAACACCATTGTGGCTTGGGGAAGGAGGAAGGCGGAGGGTGGGTGGAGTTGAGGGAGGGTGGGTGGAGTGGAGCGTGGGTGGAGTTGGGGGGTGGTGTGGGTGGGGGGAGGAGGGAGGCAGAGGGTGGGTGGAGTTTGGGGTTGGAGGGTGGGTGGAGTGGAGGGTGGGTGGAGTTCGGGGGTCGTGTGGGTGGGGGTAGGAGGGAGACGGAGGGTGGGTGGAGTTGGGGGGTGGAGGGTGGGTATAGTGGAGGATGGGTGGAGTTGGGGGGTGGTGTGGGTGGAGGGAGGAGGGATGTGGATGGTGGGTGGAGTTGAGGGTGGACGGTGGGTGGAGTTGGGGGGTGGGTGGAGTTCGGGGGTGGTGTGGATGGGGGTAGGAGGGAGGCCGAGGGTGGGTGGAGTTGGGAGGTGGAGGTAGGTGGAATGAAGGGTGGGTGGAGTTCGGGGGTGGTGTGGGTGGGGGTAGGAGGGAGGCGGAGGGTGGGTGGAGTTGGGGGGAGTGGAGGGTGGGTGGAGATGGGGGGGTGGTGTGGGTGGGGGGAGGAGGGAGGGGGAGGGTGGGTGGAGTTGGGGGCGGAGGGTGGGTGGAGTTGGGGGGTGGTGTGGGTGGGGGAAGGAGGGTGGGTGGAGTTGGGGGGTGGAGGGTGTGTGCAGTTCGGGGGTGGTGTGGGTGGGGGTAGGACAGAGGCAGAGGGTGGGTGGAGTTGGGGGTGGAGGGTGGGTGGAATGGAGGTTGGGTGGAGTTCGGGGGTGATGTGGGCGGGGGTAGGAGGGGGGCGGAGGTTGGGTGGAGTTGGGGGGAGTGGAGGGTGAGTGGATTTGGGGGGGTTGGTGTGGGTGGGGGGAGGAGGGAAGCATAGGGTCGGTGGAGGTGGGGATGGAGGATGGGTGGATTGGAGGGTGGGTGAAGTTGGGGGTGGTGTGGGTGGGGGGAGGACGGAAGCGGAGGGTGGGTGGAGTTGGGGGTGGTGTGGGTGGGGGGAGGAGGGAGGCGGAGGTTGGGTGGAGTTGGGGAGTGAAGGGTGGGTGGAGATGGGGGGTGGGTGGAGCTCGGGGGTGGTGTGGGTGGGAGTAGGAGGGAGGCCGAGGGTGGGTGGAGTTCGGGGGTGGATGGTGGGTGGAATGGAGGGTGGGTGGAGTTGGGGGCGTTGGTGTGGGTGGGGGGAGGAGGGAGGCGGAGGATGGGTGGAGTTGGGAGTGGAGGGTAGGTGGAGTTGGGGGGTGGTGTGGGTGGGGGAAGGAGGGAGGAGCAGGGTGGGTGGAGTTGGGGGCTGGAGGGTGGGTGGAGTGGAGGGTGGGTGGAGTTCAGAAGTGGTGTGGGTGGGGGGAGGAGGGAGGCAGAAGGTGGGTGGAGTTGGGGGGTGGCAAAGTTTTATCAATATCCCGAGATAAAGCAACTATTTTGTTGATATCACATACTACTACCATCCGCAACGCAACAATGTAATGTATACCCATATCCATTGTAAAGCCACCATAAAATGCTTGTCTCCAAGCTGTAGAAAAATGTGGATTTGCACTATTCATTGGTGCTTCAACAATAACCTGTACATTCATCATTTCACCAATTTCTTCTTTGACCAATCTCACTGCCTCAATAAGGCCAGGTTCAAAGTGGTAGTTCTCAGCCATTGCCCACATTGGACGATTAACTCCCTTTATGGATGCATACACAGACACTGCCTTCAAAGCTTTAGAGAAATTTGAACTTTCAGGTTTCTCTTGCAAAACATGTTTCCTTGAGCTTGTGTAGGAACCACAAAAACAACACCATGAATCGACTTATCCTGAAAGATCTTTGTGAGGCATTTGAATCCCATTTGGCTACAACATTAGGAGCAAAATCTTTTGTTAAGGGCAGAATTGATTTCATAGCCTCCTCTGTCGATCGATTTCATCACATCCTGAGAGAGAGAGAGAGAGAGCACGCGACTCGGTGGGTGGGTGGGGGCTGCGGGGGAGAGTGGGGGCTGTGGGACGGGGAAGGTGGGTGGGGGCTACGGGGGCAAGAGAGAAGGGGGAGAGGGAGAGAGAGAGAGAGAGAGAGAGAGAGAGAGAGAGAGAGAGAGAGAGAGAGAGAGAGAGAGAGAGAGAGAGAGAGAGAGAGAGAGAGAGAGAGAGAGAGAGAGAGAGGCTTAGCAATTTCTGAATACATCCGAATGAATCTTCTGTGATACCCTACATGGCCCAAGAAACTTTGCACTTCCTTTGGACTTTGTGGAATAGGCATGGAAAGAATAGCTGTAACCTTTGTAGGGTCAACAGTTATACCTTCAGCAGATACTATGTGACCAAGAAGAGTGCCCTTACTGACCAAAAAGTAACATTTATTAGGATTCAATTTCAAACCTGTTTTGAGACATTGCTCAAAGATTTCTTTTAAATTTTCCAAATGGTCATGGAAATCTTGAACTGCTGCCCTTCTGTCTGTACCTGAAAATACTGAAAAGTCATCCATGAAAATGCGTAGAAAGGTTGTTAACCATTTGCCCAATATCAGATACATCGTTCTATTAAATGAAGCTGGTGCATTCTTCAAACCAAAAGCCATTCGAGTATAGACATAAGTGCCCCAGGGAGTGACAAAGGCTGTTTTGTCCCTATCATCAGGATGGATCACTATCTGATTGTAGCCACTAAAACCATCCAAGAAACTATACAAAGTGTGACCAGCTACCTCTTCAAGTACTTGCTCTGTGAAGGGCTGAGGAAATCCATCTTGAATAGTTACTTTATTTAAAGCACGGAAATCAACACATACTCTTATTTTTCCGCTATTTTTCTTGGGCACAATAACCATAGAAGAAAGCCACCTGGAATGTTCTACTGGCACAATTATACCTGCTTCCTCTAGTTTTGTAATCTCTGCCTTTACCGCCTCTGCATACTTTGGATTGAGTCGATATGGCCTACTTCTTACTGGCGCGGCTCTCTCAACTAAGGGTATCCGATGTAACCCAAGCTCTTCTGGTATTCCTGTTAAATCTTTGTAGGACCATGCGAAGACACTTTTGTAAGTAAAAAGCAAAGAAGTTACCTTTTGTAGCAAAGGAGGATAATGCCACAACCAGGATGCCAAGTGAACTATTTGAGGGTTCTCTTCATCCCCTAAATTTACTTCTTGAACCAATGTTTCAGAATTGGTCTTGCTTGAGAAATCATCTCCACTATATGCAGGAGTGGATTTTAATTTATATTCTGCAACATGTTCTTTCATCCAACCTTGAGGTATATCTGCAAAAGGAAGGCCTTCTCTGTTCTTTGGTTCATAATCTTCCCTCTCTAATACTTTTATATTGGTTGCATCCTCAAGGCTTGTGCTTTCCTCCCATTGCTCATTTTACCACACCTTGTGGTCTTCATTGCCCTTTCCTGTAATAACCTTATCTGCAACTTCTTCCTCAATTTCATTAATCTCCACTGTGCAGCATTCTGCACTTCCCATCATCCAATTTAACAATGTATCCTCTTCTAGGGGTAGAGAGGGCATTACCTGAGTGTCCACAGTATATCCAGTAGTTTTTCCTGAGTCAAATCCCTCTTCCAAATGTAGTTGCAGTTGGCTATTAGTGCTTGTTGAAATCCATAGTTTGTTTTTCCCCCAATCTTGCAAAGCTTTTGCTTGTCTCAGCCAAGGTCTCCCCAAGAGCAAAGGATAGGAAGTCTCCTGTGGAAGTGTAATAACAACAAAATCCAACACAAAGTGGCAACCCTGTACTACCATCAATACCTTTTCAATAATGCCAAGTGGCGCAACCCGATGTTGATCTGCCAATGTAACCGTGAATGGTGCCAACTTGGTGGGGTTCAATTTCAGCTTCTTCATTGTAAAATGTGGCATCAAATTGATACCAGAGCCTCCATCTATGATCACACCTGTAAGAGCTTCATCCTTTATACAAACTGATAATCTCGAACTTTGGTAGTCTGCTAAGGGTGCAGGAGGAAAATCAACCATGAAACCATCTATACTAGGTGATTGGACCAAGTGAGTAGAGTGTATAATCTTTAATAAATCACTTCTTATTTGTGAATCCATTCTTATAAGTTCATAGAGACAAATCTTGTGATGAATACCTTTCAAGATCTGTTCAATGTTTACCTCCTGAGTATTTTCTTGTAGACGTGTTGGTTGGCCCCTTAAAGAAGTAGTCATTTCTTCATAAGCTCCTTCAATTTCCACTTGGTCCTTCCATCCAGACTTCTTTTCTTCCTCTTTCTCCTGAATTCCTTGTTGTTCCCCCCTAAGGTTTGCTGCTGCTTGCCTAGCTCTGGTCATCATGGGCATAGCAAAGGATGAAACAGCATAAGTCTGGGTGGTTTTTCCTTCTTCATGTGGAGAGACTGCAATCATATGAATTGGAGCAGGACGACCTCTTGGGCAATCTTTGGTATAATGATCCTTGGCTTCTGGACAATGTTGACAAGGAGGTGCATCTTCTGGGAGGGAACACCTATTTTGCATGTGGCCATACTCACCACAACGATAGCACATCAAAGGTCTATTATATCTAGGCCTTGCAGGCCGATTCTCCTCCCTATTTGAAGTATTTGATGTACTAGCATAATATGAATCCAAATTTTGAGGGTTACCTCTCTGCTGTGTACCCTTGAGGTAGTAGCAATCTCTGGCTTCATGACCATCTTTTCCACAAAATTGACAGCTTACCTTAATAGGGCAATTAGCATTGGAATGTCCATTGTTGTTACAGATTGTACACCAAATTTGTCTCCTTATATCCTGAGTGGTCTTCAAGTCTTCTAACTCTCGGCGAAGCTGGGCTACTTCATCATCAGTGCGACGTAGTGGTGGCAAGACCTTCTCTTCTTGTTGATTTTGTTGCATCTTCAATGCTTCCAATTCCCTTCTCAGTTGCTCAATAGGATCCAGATCTGCAGCATACTTAGGTTGTGTATCCCCTTCAAAATGTTGCCTTGCTTCTTCAATGGGTGATGCCGCTGCAACAAAATCATTGAGGGTGGCATCCAATCTAAGAGACTCACGAAGCTTCTGCTGAGATGACCTGGGAAGAGCCTTCTCTATCCACTTTTTAACCAAAAAGTCACCTGGAGCATGTGGCAGACGTGCAACAAGTGCTTTTGTTCTAGTGTGAAGTTCATGAAAAGATTCACCTGATCTTAGCTTCAAATTCTCTAGCTGATCCAGAGCTCTTTCTGAGGAATCAATTTATCTGCAAGACCCTCCAATGTGGATGGAAAAAGTGCCAACATTGCATCTTCTCTATTCTGCAGACCTCGTCCACGGCATAAAGAGATGAATCTCCTCACATGATCATCAGCATCCTCATAAGCATGTCCCTTGAAGGTAGGGAATTTGATGTTTAATCTGGATAGCAAATGAGAGAGATCCTCCATTTGTACTGGTGTTTCTTCGGACGTATTTGAGGAGAAGTCTAGAGTTCTCCTATACCCCTCTTTTGACAATGGTGTCGCACCCAAATCAATAGATAAATTTAGGGAGGATAGAGGGGAGGTAGACTCACTAGCCGTGGTTATTGTTAACTTGTTAAGGCTCCTTCGAACACGAAGAGATTCCTTATCTGCTCATGTATGGGTCATGTACCTATTCGCAATTGCAATAGGGCAAAACACCTCTCACAAAAAGGCAAAGGTCCCACCGGGCGTGCCAAACTATAGAGGAGGTACTGGGGTATCCGCTTTTAACAAAAGTAGAGAATGAAGATTAAACACGTCCAGTACGTCACCTACTCAAGGGAGGTTCTCTTTAGGGAAGTATACCCTTTAACATTTCTGTGAGCAGGCAGATACAAGGATTTGAACAGAGTAGTAAATACTTTAGAAAATGTGAACAATAAATGACCAAGGAAGACCATACACTTCTTGATTCAAATCAGGGGATTACAATGTTGGGCACAGTGGTGCCTAAGGTGCAAATTTAGGATTAACAAGCTACAAGCTTAGGGCTAACAAACCACCTTAAAAGAACATACTCTAATACAACCGTTTCTTCCTATCGGCATAAGGACCACTGATATGCAGACTAACTCAGAACAATACAACTGGGAGAATTTCTCAAGAGAATAAAGGTTAATCAACACACTGACTCACAGAAAAAATAACCCCAAGCTACTCTCTTACACTATAGTGCTCATAGCCCTTCACTGTGAAGCCTACCCTCTGTATACACGACAGAGTAGCTCCCACAGTAGACTTGAAACCACCAAGTACAAGAGAGAACTTATGTACATATACACGCGTCAATGTAACTCTAAAAAATGTTGTACCCCAATGAGCAAAAATCCATTGCTTTTATAGGCCCCAATAGGCCAAGAGGCCTTGCCGAATCTTCACGTCCACTGATCACGCGCCGGTTGATCACCCAAAATAGGAGGGGTAGGTCAAATATTCCCTTGATTTGAATTAGATCCTCAAAAATAGGTAGTCGCCGTGAATGGTTGGCGGCCACTTTTACTCTTGACAATACACTTTTACCTTTTCACCTTCTTACTTTGCAATTTGAAGCCCTTTAATTATGCAGTTTGAGAAATTGTGATGTTTCCCAATATTTGACTTTCTCCATGAGGCTTTATCTCCATACATTCGTATGATGCCATCTTCACCACCAGAAAAAAACAAAATGACCAGACCGAGTGCATTCAATTGCATAAGCTTGACCATGATGAGCACCTGCTCTGACTCTAAGACACCTACCTGTTTCTGCATCACAACTGTATACATCACTACCCAAAGAGCTAACCTGTTTATGCCCTCGAAGGGCAACTCCCCAACCCCAATCTCCATGAATCAAAGTCCCTATACATGTAAGGCTAGCACGCTCCCACCCTTTCACTGTCATGTCCCAAGATCCATTGCAAATTCTTGAGTCATCCATGCTCAAACTAGTGTTAGGTCCTTCAAATCCAGATATTCCCAACATCAAACCTTTGAGGAACACCAGGAAGGGCCTTCCAAACTTCTGATGTTCGTTTCAGTAGCTCCCACTGCAAGCATCTTCATGTCCACTGCTATTGATTGCAATGTAATTCCCAGAGGTCGAGACCACAAGCCAAGTTAGGCTTGCGGGATCTGAGGGGGTGGAGATGTGTGTAATGGTTGGATATGCATGTGTGGAGGTGTGTGTGTATGTGTGGGTGTATGTGTATGTGTGGGGATGTGTGTGTGTGGGTGTGTGTGTGGGTGTGTGGGTGTGTGTGGCATATGTGTGTGTGGGTGTGTGTGTGTGTGGGTGTGCATGCATGTGGTTGTGTATGTGTGGGAGTGTATGTGGGTGTGTGTGTAAGTGTGCGCATGTGTGCATGTAAAGGGGTGTGTGTGTATGTGAGGATGTGTGTGTATATGTATGGATGTGCGTATGTGTATGTGAGGGTGTGCAAGTGTGTGTATATTTATGGTTGTGCGTATGTGTATGTGAGGGTGTGCAAGTGTGTGTATATGTATGGTTGTGTGTATGTGTGTGAGTGTGCATGTGAGGGTGTGTGTGCATATGTATGTGTGTGGGATTGTGTGTGTGTGGAGGTGTGAGTGCGCGAGGGGGAGGGGAGGGCGGCAGAGGTGTGAGGGGGGTGTGAGGAGGAGCTAGGCGGGGGGGTTGCGGTGGGAAGTGGGCGGGGTGGCTATGGGGGGAACTGGGCGGGACTATGCGGGGGGCTGCGGGGGAAACTAGGCGGGGTGCGGGGGCGGGGTGGGGTCTAGGCGGAGGCGGGGGCGGGGGAGGAAGGCGGAGGGTGGGGCGGAGAGAGGGTGGGGGGACTAGGCGGAGGGGGCGGGTGCGGGGTGGCGGGGAGCAGGGGGGGTAGGCGGGGACTAGGCGGGGTGCGGGGGCGGGGTGGGTCTAGGCAGAGGCGGGGGCGGGCGGGGTGCGGGGCGGGGTGGGGTCTAGGCGGAGGCGGGGGCGGGGGTCAATGGCGGAGGGGCAGGGGTCAAAGGAGGAGAGGGCGGGGGTCAAAGGAGGAGGGGGCGGGGGTCAATGGCGGAGGGGGGGGGCGGGGGTCAATGGCGGAGGGGCGGGGGTCAAAGGAGGAGGGGGGCGGGGGTCAATGGCGGGGGGGGGGGGGTGAGTGGTGCGGAGGCCAGTGGGCGGGGGAGGAGAGTGAAGGGAGGGGGCTGCGGGTGGGTGGTGCGGAGGCCAGCGGGCGGGGGAGGAGAGTGAAGGGAGGGGGTTGCGGGTGGCGGGGGAGGTAGGTAGGGGCGGGGGGAGAGAGAGGGGAGGAGAGAGAGGGAGATAGAAAGAGAGAGAGAGAGAGAGAGAGAGAGAGAGAGAGAGAGAGAGAGAGAGAGAGAGAGAGAGAGAGAGAGAGAGAGAGAGAGAGAGAGAGAGAGAGAGAGAGAGAGAGAGAGAGAGAGAGAGAGAGAGAGAGAGAGAGAGGAAAAGGGAGAGAGGGAGGAGGAAAGAGAGAGAGAGGGGGGAAGAGAGGGGGAGAGAGAGAGAGAAAAAGAGAGAGAAAGAGAGAGAAAAAGAGAGAGAGGAAGAGAGAGAGGAAGAGGGAGAGGAAGAGAGAAAAAGAGGGAGAGAGGGACCGAGAGAGAGAGGGAAAAAGAGAGAAAGAGAAAAAGAGAGAGAAAGGGGAAAGAGAGAAGGGGATAGAGAGATAGGTATCAAAACAAAAGAAAAGATGAAAGCAACGACTGCTCAGAACTCAGATATGTCCATGTAATGGAAAGGAGCACTTGAACACTTCCTGAAGCTTCATCCCGAGGCATCTGAGAGTTTCCGATCTCTACACTCCCTCTACATTTTTCCTAGCTTGGACTATTGTGTTTCAGCTTGTTGAGGCTTTGATGACTCTCCTCTTGAGCCTCCTTGAGTATATGTCTCCTAGTCTTCAATGACCTTTAACAATTCGATACAATTGATGACTCTTTACAAACATTTACAGATTTGGATGCCTCTCCGGACTTTTCCAATGCCTTAGAACTACCTTGTCGGATGTTACACATCCTTGAGATTGCGCTAAATGATCTGATTCATGAACTTTTTCCACATTAAGCTCGTTTGACCCCTTTATCCATCTAAAGCTTGCATAGTTCACATCTTCAACAAATAGAGGGGATGATATCCAAAGTGCTAGGGCTAAAATTGACATGAAGAGAAAGAGAATGATTTCTAAAAGTCTAACTTTTATCTTCAGTGAGCCCCTCACTAGCAATGATATTTAAAAACCTATTTGTAAATTGAAACCCTATCCATCTCCTAGTATTAATGAGAGTGCTAATGAATATTTGTTTCTACTTAAAGACCTCGTGATGCATTATATTGTCTTGAATTGTGAAGATGATACTTTAGAAAGTGCTCTTCCTATCATATAAATACAATGATGATTAGGATGATTAAAATAAAATAAATAAAGAAGACATTAATATTGGGAGAAAAATCATTTGTCTTAGTACCATCCACATTATCTTATCCTCCTTGCTAGCTAAGATGCTTCACCATATTATGAACAGAATCATCCATCGTGAAAACTTGCTTTTACAAAAGGGGTATTCATTCTTATGCCATTATTTCCCTCTGGGGAGAGCTTAATTGTGGTAATGAGTTGAAGCCAAATTATTTCTTCTTCAAGCTTGATTTTGATAAATCCTATTCTAAAATTGAGCAAGATTTTGTGTCACAATCTTTGCATGATATTGATGCAGGATGAAAATTTATTAAGTATGTTATCAACCTATTTGGAAATGATTTTTCTAGGGTTTTTATAAATGGTTACTTATCTGAATCCTTCAAAATTTGTAGATGCATAATAGAAGGATGTCCTTTTGCTCGGGTGTTGTTTGCTATTACGAGTGATGCTTTAGGTGGGTTGGTGAAACATGATATGGACAATAGGACCATCAAGGGTACAAACATTCCTGACTCTCCCTCTCAGCTTGGGCTCCACATGTTTGTCAATCATAATAATATGTGCATTAATGTTAGTGCTACTTATGACACCATCTTTTTGGATTTTCTTCCTCTATTCTACTTAGATAGTGGTTCTAAGATTAATAACAGAAGACTTGATTGAAATCTTAAAAAAATTTTGTTCTTGATTGTGTCTCTAATTTTGATTTTGAAATTATAGAGGTTGCAATTATGTTCATGTTGTTGGGCATCAGATTGGGATATAATGTACCATTTTAATAAAAATGGGACATGATAATGCACAAGTTGAGGTGAAACATTTTCAAGTGGTATAATTATCACTCTTCATTGCTTCATAGAAAGTTTGTTTTAAATCACTATGTGCTCCCTTGAATTTACTGATTTTCTATCTTCTTTACTATCTTCCAAGAAATAAATGTCTTAGGTCATTGCTCGTGCCAAGAGGTTTCTTTGCAGTGGTTATGATCAAACTTGGAAAATCCCTAAAGTACTCGGTCTACTTGATGTTTGACTAAGAAAGGAAGGGGGCATTAGTTTTTTGTGTCCTAGTATATTGGGTGATAAAGTATCTACTAAATGGGTTGATTGATGCCTAACTTATGGACATATTTTGTCTGTGCACAGTTAAAGGAAGATTCATCTCTTTACTATTGAAAATTATAAAGCTTGGTCTAATAATCATTTATGGGGTATAGTTGTTTCTTCCCAAAAATTTTGTCCTACTAGTAGATCTTTAACTTGAAGGAATTTTCAATCCTACATAAACGTAAAAATTGCTTCAACCTACAAGTTTTGGTAGTCTTGGATGAAGTTGAAGATCCTTTCATTGAAAATAAGGAGTACTACTCATACATATATGTTCTCTTACATGCATATATGAATATTAATCATTCATGCATACATGCGTACTAATATTCATATGCATACATGCTAGCAATCATACACTTGTCACTTACATATATGCACTTTTCATATCACTCTAATTTTCATGCATATGCATCCTAACTTATATGTATATAATGTAAACATATATGTATATACTAATTTCTCTCATTCATGCAAAAGCATTATGAAATACTCATGCGTACATGTCACCTATAAATGCATACAAATGTTTAACTACACATGCATTTTCATGCATATTCATGTATACATTTTACTTATGCACATTAACTTACATGCATATGTATACTCATACTATATGCATATATACTTCACATGCACACATGCATATTTACAAATACTTATATGCACTCATCATTTTCCTAGCTTTCATATGCATACATGCACACATTCTCACATGCATGGATACACACAGTCTCTTATGTATGCATACACACACATACATAAACACATGCACACATGCATACTTATGTATATATATCTCTCTCCCTCTCTCTGTTTCTCTCTCTCTCTCTCTCTTTCTCTCTCTCTCTCTCTCTCTTTCTTTTTCTCTCTTTCTCTCTCTCTTTCTTTTTCTCTCTTTCTCTCTCGTTTTCTCGTTCACTCTACTTTGACTAATTGTAGTTCAGATGAACAACGCATCTAACTCAAAAACACTTCATCTTGTGTTCCATAATGACATTGACGCAGAATTCGATTAACGATAAAAATGCAATACAAATTATAAAGCAATTCAGGATTATCATCCTACCACTTGTTTAGCAAACCCATAATATTGTTCGATTTATACATAAACAAGTTCTTAGATAAACGCAGCCTTAAACTTTTCAGAAACAATTGTATCATGAATTATACGGATCACTTCCTAGATATAAGAAGAACCATGTATATCATCTTTCTTTAATTCCAAAAAATCTTAATTACTGGAAAATGAACACGTAATGAACTAATGGTATTGGCAATATGTGAAACATTCTGTAATCAAAATCAGTGTGGTATTTATAATAACAACGATGCAAAGTAAATAATATGTCAGGGACAAAACTCAACAAGCTTCGGAAGGAGAACCTCAAAACAATCGAAAACTTTCTCTTTCTCTCTCTATGTTTAAGCGATCATTTATCAGATTCACGATTTGTGTGATCTCTTTCTCTCTCTCTTTACATTTCAAGTTCATGACAATGGCGGACATAAACATGACATTGTGTGACTGCGATCCTTCCAGTTTGTCAGCCATAGAGCAAAATTTTAACACTGGCCTTGGCGATTCCAAAGCAGGTGCCCTCCACATTAGAAAAGATGATCGGCATTATTCAGAGCATTCTGAATGTTGAATAAGGCTGGAAGTGTGGTACCCATAAAACTACCATTGTATGTTTTTAACAAAGGTTCCTTTCCTATTATGACATATCTGATATTCATACCGCTACGCTCGAATCTCATCGAATCGCTCAATGAAAAATTCCACCTACATTTGTCTTATTTAATTTGCTGCCGCTAATCTGATTGTTCTAGAAAGTATCATACGTTCACTTCTGTTGATTAAATGGAAACACGATATAGCAGTGACATCAAGATGTTCACTAAATTGATCCGTTCACGGAAAGTAAGTCGAACATTAATGAATCCTACTGAGTATTAAGTCTGATTGATGTTGTGGTATATGTTGTTGAAGATACCTAAGTACTCATGATTTATCAAATTTCACATTCTATGTATGGCAAAGTAATGAAATTTATCTCTCTCTAAAACAGTTTCTATGCACGTTTTCATGAATGTTACAAAGTGCTTCCATCCATCCTGCTTTTTTCCACCCCCAAATCTCTCTCAGAAATTGTCATCTACAGACTGTGGGCTACTCTCAGTCGTATTATTGTCACTTCATCTGCACATTCACCCATGTAAACATTCAAAGGAGATCGAGCACGTAAAACTGCTCAATAAAGTTCCACAAAAGAGAACAAAAGTGAATGGAAACTTCCTTCAAGCCATGAAATTCATTATAATGCTCACAGGTGACCTATAGAAGAAGCAGCGGAGAGTTGGGTCGCAAGCAAAGAATTCGGTCAGTCTCTTTCTCGTAACGTCTTCATTTCCTCCTGCTATGACCACTACGAGTGAAGTACTGCGCAACCTATAGAAAAATATATCTGCAAGGACTACATAATCGATACAAGACTACATCTCTAGACGCTCGAGAGATCTCACATAATTACACAAAGCCCCGATTAAAAAACACATCTAATTTGTGCATCACTTTCAATAGATCTCCCTCTCTTGCGCATTTTTGCTTGTGACAGCCTGTATCAGCTGATGGCGGAAGAAGAAGAACGAAAGATTCTCACGCTCTCTCTCTAATCTGCGTGCGACTCTCAATTTCATGCCAGAAGATGGAGAGGAAATGTTTTCTCTCTCTCTGGGTGTCTTGAAGGCTAAGTCACAACAGATGATTGCTATCGCGCTTGGATACTTTAACATCTTCTAATTGCAAGCTCTTCAGGTGCAAGAGCAGGTTAATTGGAAGACGAACGAGATCATTTGGAGAAGATGAGTGGTCGCCATTTCTCTGGTGTGTCTCCTCAATCCACAGCAACTTCTCTATGATCGTTTATAGAAGCTCGAGGGATAAAATGACTGACAAAAATAGAGAATAGATGTCAACTTCAGAGTTTCATAATTTAATGTCTAAGTTAATCTGCGAGCAGTATCACACATCAAACTTCGAACATTTCTTCATCTTCAATCGCCTAATTTTCCTTGCCAGTTGTGCTTGTCAAATACTATCATAGAATTTTAAAAACAATATTCTAATACCTACTACTCGTACCTTACTAATCAAAAAAAAAATCACTCTTCATCTTGCAATTCTTTGATAGGTAAAATGAGTCAAGCAATAAACTATATTGAAAACTACTATTTCTCTGTATCACAGAAGGCACATCAGAACATGCGTAACGAAAAAAATAAATGCATACAAGAATCCTTTGCACGATGTCACTCGCAGACTTGATCGTCTATCTATGTGAAACATATAGTATGAATGGTGAAGAGGAGGGAGGCCACGCCCTATCAAAGAGGGATAGAAGCTGAGAAATAAGATATGACATGATCTTGCTCTCATCTTCTCCCTTTCCTCTCTCTCTCTCTCTATGACCTTTGACACGCTTCTTCTTTCAAAGTGCTGCACATGTTTGCTCAGAAATCAGCCAGCTCTAACATGCACATATCTGCCTCTCTCTCTTAACATAACACGCGCAAGCCAAAGGAGAAAATATGTGCAAAGAAATCTCTCATTCTTTCTCTCTCTCTCCCTGGAAAAAAAATAATCCGTACTTGTAGAAGTAAACCATTAGAAAAGAAAACTATACATTTCTATTTACTTATATAGGCAAACATATAAATCTACGTGTGCATGTACTTAACTAAATAACAAACACATACACCTACTTAAATAACACACATCACACACTATTACCATGCATTAACTAGTTTAACTAAAATATACACTTAAGTTTTCTAAAACACATGAGTTAACATATTCACACGTAAATTTTTAGTTAGAATTATATTAAAATATTACCACAACAATAAAATAACTATTTAATTCATTAAGTTTTTTAATGTATATATTATATTAAGATTATTATTAATAATTCTATATTCATTTAGTTATTTATCATAACTATATTTTAGTTATTTAATAGTTAGTTTATAGTTATTAACAATTAATTAAATATACAATGATATCAAAATAACAAAGGTTTAAAAATACGAATTTACACATGGATTTTAACTAAGAGATAATAATAGGTTTATAGTAAGGTAGGATGATGAAAAAGAGAAAAAAAAAATAAGTCTACATATGATGATTAAAACAAATACAAGAACATAAATCATACCCTTGTAATTATCATCAAGGTTTATAAAGAACTCATGATACAAGCTTATGAATATACACATATATGAGCATAGATAATATCATAATACTTCCTTGTATCCAACTATAAACTTGAGTCTTTTTTAGAGAAGAAAATCTTTGTTTAATCTAACTCCTCATGTTTTTTATTACTTGCAAGTACTAAGAGAAAGATAAAAGTTACTCAATTCAAACCAATACATTAAAATTATGTGAGAGAGCTATCATTTAACCGACTCTAAAGCAAAATATTTTTTTTTTCCATATGACAATTCAAGTGAGGAAATCCTTCCGACAATGTGCATGAAAACTATCATCAAATTTAGAAATATAGAACTCATTTAACATATATTCATCTCCTCAATCATATCTCAATGTTTAAATATAATTTCCTCTCTACGTTTTCCACAGTAGCGCTGAAATTCTTGAAGGGATTGAACATCCCACTCCTATCTTTGATGAAATATACCCATACTTTTTGTATATGGTCCTCCATGAAACTAACATAAAACCTGCAACTGCCCAGATTATGGTCTTTCTAAGATCTCAAACATCCATATGTACTATTTATTACCAATTCTCACTAACATGATTGTCATGTGAAAATAATGCACATGACTATTTATCAAATTGACATGCTCCACATACCTTTTGCATCTCAGCAAACTCGAAATTTAGTAGCCCATTGACAATCTCGTTTGAATGCATCACTTTCTGCCTTTGCAAATTTGCATGTCCAATTCCTTTGTGCTGGATCTCTACCAACAATGACTCCACCTTTTGCAAACATGGCTGCATTCATTTCAAGAATTTACACATTTAAGGTGAACATCTTATTACCTTTGTTTCCTTTGGCAATCAATCTTCCATCCTATTTGTACTCTTCTACATATAACCAATCAACATTAAATGTGACTTGTAATCCTTGATCAACCAAATTCTTTGTTATATTTGGAACATGTAGCACATGAGCAAGATGTTTACCTTCCTGTCCTCCATATAGAGTGCTATGTTTTATATAAGATTGATAGGATGCGATGTTTCATCGTCTAGTTCAAATTATCTAGGAACTAGAAAGTCTACAAACTACTTAACCATTCCACATGACTCATTATGTGATTTGAAGCACTTGAATCAACATACCAGAAATTACAATTTGATTTGAAATAACAACAAACATTGTATTCATCATCTAGTGTTGAGCCATGAAAAACTTCTCGAAATCATCTACACTTGTGGATACATAGTGGTTTTGCTACCTTCTATTATCTTGTTTCTTCAACTTGCAATCACGTTAAAAGTGTCCACGTTTACCAAAGTTCTAGCATCCTTTACTGTGATTACCTGAATCATTAATTGGAAATTTATGCGGCCTCTTTGGCTTCCCCTACCTCGAAACTATTCTCTACCTCCTGCATGAGTCTGATCTTGACCTTGATCTTGATTAACATTTCCTCTTCTACGTGCAAACCTCTATCTCTTCCTTTGTGAGAGTATAAATTGTTCTCACACCTAAGTTTTTCTTGGGATTTTGAGTCTTAAAAAATATTATTTTCTTCAATAATCAGCATGCAAATACATCGCATCTGAGAGGCATGTCCTTAGTGGAAAACTAATGCACACTTCTTCATGCATGTGTGTGTCATGGTTTCTCTCCCACAGTTGTCCTCTGTTGTGGTATCTAAATGCTTCTATTGCTGGTGGCGTTGACTGGTGCCCTCGCTCTCCCGCGTGAGGGGGAGAACATTATGGATGCTCCTAGGGATTCATTATTTTGGAATCACTCGGCATCGGGAACCTTCGAGGAACGGAAATGCTCTAAGGATGTGTAGGCTAGTGTTGCACTATGTCAGCATTTTGGAAATCCCTAGTAAGCTCTTGCCCGCGGCTTCGTCTCCAACCCCAAGGAAGAACTCTTCCCCTAAACATTCAAGGACATTTGCTGAAGCAGCTTCTACGAATATCAAAGATCCATTTAACTTGGATGTTGTTCATTGTTATAACATCCTCCCTAATCATAATGTTAAGCACAATCACATTGTAGATGAAATTTTCAATCTCCTTGGATTGCATCAATTTCAGCCTCTACAAGTTTGCATGTCCAATTTGTTTATGCCAAATCTCTATATCAACAATAACTCCTGCACCTTTTGCAAACATGGTTGCATTCATTTCAGCAATTCTCACATTTAAGGTGACCATTCTACCCACTTTTTTTCCTTTGGCAATCAATCATCCATCCTTTTTATACTGTTGTACATATAACCCATCAGCATTGAAGCTCACTTGTAATCCCTAGTCAACCATTTGTCCCACAGAAAGCAGATTCTTTGTTATATTTGGAACATATAGCACATCAGCAAGATATTTTACCTTTCCATCCTCCATAGAGAGTGCTATGTTTCCTGTAGGCTTGATAGGGTGTGATGTGTCATCACCAGCTTCAACATATCTAAGAACTGACAATTTCCCCAAAAGAATAAACCATTCCGCATGTTTGGGCATACGACTTAAAGACCTGAATCAATGTATTAGACATTTGTTTTCGATTTCAAAACAATAGTAGACATCCTATTCATCATGTGATGTCGAACCATGAACAAAGTCTCAGAATCATTCGCATTGGTGGATGCATAGCTGTTTCGCTACCCTCTGTTATTTCAATTCTTCAACCTGTAATCACATTCAAAGTGTCCAGGTTTACCACAATTTCAACATTCTTTATCGTCATTACCTTAATCATTTCTTTGGAAATTTCTGTGGCCTCTTTGGCTCCCGCTTCCTCGAAAATGTCCTCTACCTCATGCATAATTCTGATGTTGACCTTGGTCTTGGTATCTATTTATTCCTCTTCCACTTTGGAAGCCTCTACCTCTGCCTCTTCCTTTGCCAGAGTAGAATACGTACTCAGAACTAGGTTTTCCTTGGGAGTTCGAGTCGTCACCAAGATTTGTTTCTTCAATAATCAACATGGGCACAAGATAAACAAAGTTCAGAATATTTTCTCTCATTTGAATAGACGTTTTGAACATCTTATATGAAGCTCCTAAACCACAAAGGTAGACTTGCACATTATCATCATCATCTACATTCACCCCAATAGATGCAAGTGACTCACATATGATTTTGAATTTCAAGGTGTAGTCCTTACCGATATGCCCTTTTTCCTCCAAACTATGCAGCTCGTTCTTGAGTTGCAATTTTTATGCCTTTGTATTCATTTCATACAAAATTACGAAACTATTCCAAGCCTATTTTGAAGTCTTGGCATCCTATATGTCTCCAGTCATGCTATCCTATATGCTAAGAGATAGAGAATACATTACCTTTCAGTCTCCTTGATTCCATTCCTCATATTCTCTTCCCTGGTATGCAGTATAATTCCTCTCTGCTAACTATGGAGCATTTTCATTCTCTCCTTTGATGTAGTTGGAGTAGTCTTTTCCCATCACGAAGTTCATAATTCTGAACCTCCAAGCATGCAAGTTATCCTTGTCGAGCTTATCACTCATAGGTTGAGTCATTCCATCTGTGTTTTCTATTTCTGTAGCAATTCACATCACTACAAAACACTATAAGCAGTACTTCTGCTTGAACATTATCGCACTATGATGTGACAATTCGATCTTAGAAAAACAAAGTTTTCATGTGTCGACATACACGAAGTCCCTTGAAATTCTATATCTCAAATAAAAGAGTGTTTGCCGAACATGAGACAAGTTACAGTTTTGCAGTCTGACTTGGTTTCTCCATGGGCTCGGCCTTGTGGCCTCGAAACGGAGGCCGAGATGGTGCCAAAACTCTGATTTGATAAAAACAAGTGACCCCAAAGGGATAACAATCGAAAATATTTTGAGGCCTTCTACCTCCATGATTTCTCATGTACTCTTCACCATCACCCTTGTCCACCATCTCTCTACAGCCACACTGGCTCTTATACCATGTCATGAGGAACAAGATAAATAACATAGCTCACACACACTCTCACAATCAAAGAGAAGCACACACACACAAATTAAGGCACGGAAGAATGATCTTCTTCTTCTTTTTCTTCTATTACATAACAAGTATGACCTAAAAACAACAATAAATCAAGTGCCATATATAAAGAAAAGTACATGGGGAAAATCCTAATGTCTACAAATGAGTGAGTTGGCAAGAAATAAATGTGCCATCAATCTCGATAGATAAATCTAGTAAGCTCAATGAGGTATCCTTGACATATACTAGCATGAACACTATAAAATTAAGAGAAATGAGAAGCTGATACGTCTCATCTTGGATCATCACATGTTGATCTTGGATCATCACATGTTGAGCTTGATATCTCAACACTAGCTCCACTTTATTTGTTATCATCACAAGGCCAATAAAAAAAAATTGGGTTCCAAAGTCCCATTTGTTGGAGTTCAATGTCAGCACACAAAAGTATGTACAAATATCGCAAGAAAATCTCAGAATGTAGAAGTTCGTTCCCAGGTTTAAGACATTACTTTCTTCTAGTAATTACTTGTTCATGAGCGGGAGGAGATTCCAGATTGGACGGAGATAAGTTGGGAATGTGCACGTAGTTTGCTTAGCTCATCTTAGCTTCATCTTGTCTTTATGGGTTTTCAAGTTGTTATGTTAGTAGACAAAAGACATTGATACATCAAATGGGCACGTCATGCTCATGTAAAGATGTATGGATGTAGGTATAGAGACCTTTCCATTTCAGAGATTGAGGAAGAATGCTTGTGGTGCATAAAATAAGATGGATATATAGAACAAAGACAAGAATAGAGATAAGGCATGACATAGTGTTGGGCACAAATGCCCCCACACGCTCTCTCCGCACATGTATTTTTTAAGTATTCTTATTAGACCACCGCATATGTATTTTTTAAGTATTCTGATTAGACCAAGAAAGGTACATCTATCTATAGAAAAAAGTGCGTGTAGCTATATTCTGAAAATACTCATAGATTTGTGAATTATGAACCCTTCACGTCTTAAAGTTTTTTTTTTCGAAAAGCGATATATATATATATATATATATATATATATATATATATATATATATATATATATATATATATATATATATATATATATATATATGTGTGTGTGTGTGTGCGCGCGCGAAATGTTGAATGTTTATGAAATCTGTGCGGTTTCATGATCGTTGAGGTTATAATAGAAACATAAACCACATTGAAATCGTATATTTACAAAGCACCATGCAACCAATGTAACGTTTTTGGAGAGATAACAAACCATACTTATGATGCAAACGAATTTATTCGAAAAAAATATTTCTTAGAACTCTCCTACATAGGAACTATATATATATATATATATATATATATATATATATATATATATATATATATATATATATATATATATATATATGGATTTTTTTTTAAAATGGAGGTTCGGCCAAGGCCTACTCCCTCGAACTTTAACTTTGAAATTGCAATTGTACAAAGAAGGGCATAGTACCCATGGGATCTCCCTTATCCCACAAGAATAGGGGTTTACAAGACTGGGTTAAACGACAGTCACAACTACCGCAGAGGTGGACAAACGGTGGCACATCAGCCACAATAAAAATCTTTCCAAGATACATGTTCCTTACATGTTGCTACCAAGGGTTGAACCCTCGCTCCCGCCTCACGAGGCAAAAGGCCGAACCGTTAGGCCAGCGAACTAGGACTGTATATGGAATTCAACGCATTCTTGCGTGAATAATTAATTAACAAACGTAAGGATGCAGAAAGAGGGGATGGTCATATGGAATATTAACGAAATAGGGGATTCTGGAATAATATGCTCATTGTGCATAGTTGTAGAACAAAAAAATTGTCCATTCATTCCTCCCGTGAGATTCGAATGCTTATGCATTCTGAGCGAGTGAAGATTGCTTTCCTCTAACGTGGGACCATCGAGAAGGCTGTTTCATATGCGAAGCCGTTAATAATATGTACCTCAAGCATGTGAACAAACATGTGTAGGTAGACTTTAAATACAAGTTACAAAGTCTTTTGACTGGAAAATCATGTCCTAAGAACTTGGAAAATCATCTCCATAAACATAACTAGGAAATCTTGAGAATACAAGTCGGAAGGTCTCTTGACTGGAACAATCATTTTTAATAAGTTGGCAGAGTGGCTGAATTGGTAGAGTCACCACTTTCGAAGAAATGGTCAAGAGCTGAGTGTGAAATGGCCCTTGACCAAATGATATGTGCAAAAAAAGAACTATCATAAAAACTTAAACAAATGTGTGTGTGACCAATGATATGTGGAAACAAAGAAAACTCGGTCAATGTGATCTGTACATTGTCCCTACTTTCATTATATTTAATACCTGTTAAGACCATGTCCTTAGGATCATCCCTTCCCCTGATCTATCGTATCGAGATTGATGGCCCATATATTGGCAGTGTAGACCCTGTTTTTTTAGGATAAAAGGCTCCATGGTGCTATGTCGGCTCTGGCTTGTACATTTCAATAAATCCAAGCTTGACACAAAGAGTAGATCTCAACGATACAGCTTCCTGCTAAAAGAAGTCCGAGTATGAAAGACGCCACCCATGATTTTGTCATATATCTTGGTACATCTTTCATCTGAACAAAGGGATTTTCAGATGCTATGAGCATTATTTCTTATACGTATGCGTGGGTGCGGAATCTTGTTTCACCTGAATCATGAGGTCTCGAATGAATGGCGTATATAATATTAGATAACTGGGTGCTCAAATCAAATTTAGAAATCAAATAATATTAGATAACTGGGTGCTCCACGTACATTCTCTCCAATGGAGAGAACTTTTAAGTTCAAAACGGCTCAAATATTCTCTCTATCTCTGCCTCCTCGTACAAAAAGGTCTTTTCCTTCACAAGATCAACACGATCGTTTTCCTCCACTTGATTGTTCTTCAAGATTTTCTCCGTGCTATATAATAGCTTGGCATACACAATCTATTTCTTGAGCTATTAGAAGCTAGAATCAAGCAATGCCATTTATAAAGGTTGTGCTATAAGCCTACATCCTGGACTACATAATAAAAGACAAATTTCTCTTTTTTTGTTCACTAGAGGCAATATTTACAAGTCTGAGGTCCTCTGTTGTGTTGAATAATTCTTTAATATCATTAAATAAAAAAAATACTTCTTTCTTTTAATATGAAAAACTTGAAAACAGGTAATGGGAGTGAAAGATCAATCAAGAAAATTTGCATAATGTGCTCTACAACCTTACACACTATGATTTTAAAATCCCGTAAACTGTTTTTTGTGGTCTCTCTATTCTCTTTACTGGGAGAGAACTCTTGCCATCCAACGTCTTTCAGATCAGCTTCGCCGTCCAGACAATCATCAGTTTATATCTTATTTAAATCATATAACAGCTCCAGGCTAGGCCTACGATAATCCTTTTAGAAGAAATGTAAGAAAATAGTAAATCCCATCTTATTTGACACTTACTTGAAATCTTTGTTGTCTAAAAGGCAGAAAAAAGGCTCATGGGATGGTTATGAGAACATCATATCATTGGTGTAGTTCAAGTTGTAGACATGGCATAGCAATTCAAAATCATAAGTACATTCTTCACTTGGACTTCCGAATTCTGAAATTCATCCCTATACATCGTGTTGGATTGTTCTTATATCCACATAGGCAAAGGAGACGATCAACTTCTTTATAACCTAAATATATGCTTTCTACACACTAGACTCTACACTGAAATCCAACAACACTTTTTTAATCTTGCCTGGCATTTCAGCTACTATTTTCTTTTTATTTTCTAATCTTTTCGAAAGTTCTAGTTCCTCTAGATGCTCCATTGAGATTTCAACGTTCCTTTCGATGGAGCTCTTGTTGTTCCTCGAGGCCAATAGGTAGCATCATATTTACATGACACTTGCGTCACACAAAAAATTTCCTTTTGACGTATTAGTGATTTTAATCTTTTGCATGCAGAATCCTCCTCATTGTTGATATACTTGGGCATTGATATGTGTGAACACACTTAGGAACATGAGAACTTTTTTTCCTTCTTTCGGGGTTTTTGCCCCTCGCCTATGTACACACCCGTAACCCTAGCGGTTGACTTATCTTTGTACAGTCATGTGGTAATACAATTTTTATTGTGTTGTGCTCCAAGCTTTTTTTCTTCCTTTTGTTGTTCGTGAGCTTTTTCTTCTTCCTTTTGTTGTTCGTGTGCTACCGCACACCTTGAACTCGAACAATTGATATCAAAATAGATTGTTGATTCATCGAGGGTTTTGTTGACACCCCTTCATCACAATATTAGAATTACATGAAAATTGATAAGCACACTCGGGGTGATTAGTAGCTCAAAGAAAATTTTCTTTGTGGCATCAAAATTTTGATATGAGCTCGTTTCAACCTTGGAAGGCACTATGGTAACAATTATGAAACAAACTTCTTCAGTTTTCGATAAACATATATATAGGTCTTGGTTCTCTAGTACAAGCACGTCAAAGTCTTGTACAACTTTACCATACCTCCATATTGTGTTTTTGTTCAAATTTTTGAGGTAAAGTCATTTTTCTTCTACATCAAGGTATTTAGTCACTAGCCATGGTTGAAAGCAACGATGTATTCCATATGTTTGCTATTGAGGATAAGTTGGATGGTACTAATTATGCATTTTGGACAGACATCATGCATCATGTATTCATAGCAAAAGGATTGTGGAATATTATGTATGCTCGTAAAAAACGTCCTACTATGCTTACATATATAGTTATTGAACGTGATGCAAAAGGCATTGTAGACGATGATCTTTAAATTTTTGCTCGTGCTATAGTTCCTAGTGCACGTACTCTATAGCAACTTTGTTGGGATGGGAAAGATTCTAACACACATGCATCAACAACCTTTTCTGTCAAATGTGCCCTGATACTTCACATTCATTCTTACAAAAGAAGACACATATAAGTTTATACCAACCAAGAATTGATGCTCGTGTTGCTTACCACCAAAAATAATTTAAAAGTAATCATATTAATGAAGGTGATTCTATGGATAATATTTTGAAAAAAATCAAAGATTTGAATTAAAAGTTGATTTTTGCTAATGAAGTATTGCTTGATAGTTCAATTCTACATACTATTCTTAATGGTCTTCCAAATTCATAGCATAGTTTTTCTTATACTCTTTGATTGATGAGGAAAGACATTATAAATTCCTAACAATTTGAGGATTTAGTCCATGTTTTGTTTTGTAAAGATCCATTGAAAAGGAATATGCCAATTATCCATGCTCTACATCAAGGTTTCTTAGCTAGTAAGAAGGGCATAGGAAAATGGAGCTCATCTACGAGTGGTCAAAATCTCCTAATGCTACATAGTTCAAGAAGGAAGACAAAGATGGCAAACAAAATGAGAAGCTGAAACAATTCTATAAATATTTTTAGGAAAATTATCATATCATAAAGAGTTGTACAAAACTCACTAGAAATAGAGGAAAAGAAGAAAGAGGCTTGAAAAATAGTTGTCGATGCATCTACACCTAAGACAAGATCCAGTAATCCTCTTCACAATGAAGAATGGGCATTCACTACTATTTGTAGCTTTGAACCATCTCCTCATGAGAAGTGTGTGTCTATAGTAGTCTAAGGTTTTGCTAATAACTCCTCTTATCCCCGAAAGGGAGTTGGTAAGATTATTCTGACTACAACGGATGGTAACTATTGTCATTCTCAAATGCTTTAAAGCTTTACGGATCATCAAATATTTTCTTAAAACATTTTATCGTTTACCAAGATTTTCTTGGTTGTCAAATTTGTTGAATTGAAAAATGTTAGAACATGATATTTCAGATGGCGATGTTAGTATTGCTTCTATTAATTTATGTGGTGGGCTCTATAAGGTCATTGACTATAAAAAATCTTTGACTGATTGAGCATGTGGAGTTGAAGATTCTCTTACTATCCCAGATACAAAGCTTCTACATGCACACTTTGGTCATCTAAATTCTCCTACTTTGATTCTCTAATAAAAAAAAATGGTATCCTCTCTGATCAAACTTAAGGAACCTTGTAAGCATGTCTTTGAAGGTTGTATTTTGGGGAAAATGCATCATTTTGACTTCCCAAAAGATGGTTCAATTTGAGCTACTCATAAATTTGAGCTTGTTCATACTAATGTCTATGGTCCTATGTAGACACCTTTGTTTGGGAACCACGTTCACTTTATGAATTTTATTCATGATGTTTTGAGCCATGGATGGGTATATTCATAGGAAGGAAAGTGTGAAGTGTCTATGTGCTTCAAGAATTTTTTTTTTTCATTGCACAAAATCTATGAGCATGTAAAGTGGGCACCGTCCATTCTAATTCGAGGGGGGATACATATCTCATGCTTTTAATACATTTTTGGCGAAGATTTGGATAAACCATCAATGTAGATTTCCATATACACCTCAAGGAAATAGATTTGTTGAAACCTAGAAGAGGTTTCACATGGAGATGAAGAGGTGTATGGTGGAAGTTTATGCTTTACCACATACCTTCTAGATTGAATTTATTATGTGTGAAACATATATACTTAATAACACTACAACATATGAGGGGCATACCGACGTTGCCCATATCGATGGTCATGCCTCGGCGTCGGTATGACAGTTGAAAATGCTTGAGAACCACGGATGCAATATCAACGGTATGAGCATCATTATAGGTGTCGATAATTTTTTGGAAATTACCAACGCTTATGCGGATGCAATGTTTTAAGCGGACCCGAGAGCAAAAATTCGACATGTGCTTGAATTTTGAATGAAAGTCTACTACTATCGAGTTTGCACGCTATTGAAAAGATTTGTACCTTCCAGTTGACGACGAAGGAAATTAAAACAATATATAACACTATTGATCAACTGTTTTGGTTGGAATTAACTACTTTTGAAGTGTTTACAAGTACAATTGATGAAGAAGAAAATGTGTTCATATTAAGGGTTACCTAAACTGATCATTGAATGTGTGTTTGAGCGATTTAAATATTAGAACATGGGTATTAAACCTAGGTTTACATTTATTTATGTGTATTTAAGTTAGAACATTAATTCTCGAGTTAAAGCTAGGGTTTAAATGGGTTAATGAATGGTTAGATTAGGGTTCCAATGGGTTTAAAAAGGGGTTTTCAAGGGTTTTAATATGTTTTAAGGGTAAAAATATTTGATATTCAATTAAATTACTTCATAAATTAAACATTTATTTATTATAAATTAAATTATGATTTAATTAGTTATTTTAAAAGTTTTTGTATATGTGAACATTAAGGTAATTAATTAATTAAACCCTTAATGTAAGCTTCAAATTAAATGAACTATTAAATTATAAAATTAAGGATAATTAAATTAAAATAATAAATTAAATAGATAAATTATGAGTGGTGTATATGAGTAGTATCTAAAGTGTGGTGTGAATTAAGTGTGTAACTAAAGTTTTCAAAGTGAGTAGTTAAAAGTATGGTAGCTATGTGTGCAAGTTAAAAGAGGGGTATAGATAAATTATACATCTAAAGTGGATTAAACTAAAAGAGAGGTGTGCTTTGAAAGGTATATACATTTGTGGGTATATACATGTATGTATAGTGCTCTATGTTCTTACCGATTGTTTTCAGGTAGATTTCTCTTTCCCCTTTTTCTTCGCTTTCCTTCATCTCCATCATATGTGCATCTCATCGTAGAGAGAGAAAGAGTTCAGCGATCATAGTTGCAAAGTCTTGACCGTGATACAGTTTATGAGGCATGCCTTGTGTCCAACTGTATTGGCCTTAATATCCACATACTCAAAGTATATAGAACTAATCCATGGCTAGCACCGTGTCCTAGTGGTGAGCTAATCAAACGGGCGTTGTATGGAAGCACTGCGTAGAGAGACATCACAAGAGAGGAAGTGTAGAGATGGTCCGATGGAGAGTCTAGTAGTGTGAGAAAGAAATTCATGGCTATAGTGTGCAGAAGAGAGAGAATCAAGAGATTCTCGCTTGGTAGTGATTTGGAACACACAAAGCACAATTTTTGGATAGCCCTCCTCGTTGTGCGACGGTGGAGAGAAACGCACTGAATAAAATCTGGCAACTTGCAAGTGTGCATTTAGAGAGAGAGAGTGAGGGAAGAGAGAGAGAGAGAGAGAGAGAGAGAGAGAGAAGAGTTCCTCTAGTGGCAACATACGTAGTAGACGGTAGGTTGCCAGATGCATGATATCGATAGAAGAGAGAGTTAGAGTTAGAGAGAGAGAAAGAAAAAGAAATTCTCTTCTCCCCGCAGCTGGCAGATGCGCAGCGCACGGAGAGAGAGAGAGAGAGAGAGAGAGAGAGAGAGAGAGAGAGAGAGAGAGAGAGAGAGAGAGAGAGAGAGAGAGAGAGAGAGAGAGAGAGAGAGAGAGAGAGGGAGGGAGGGAGGGAGGGAGGGAGGGAGGGAGGGAGGGAGGCAGGGAGGGAGGGAGGCAGGGAGGGAGGGAGGGAGGGAGGGAGGGAGGGAGGGAGGGAGGGAGGGAGGGAGGGAGGGAGGGAGGGAGGGAGGGAGGGAGGGAGGGAGGGAGGGAGGGAGGGAGGGAGGGAGGGAGGGAGGGAGGGAGGGAGGGAGAGAGAGAGAGAGAGAGAGAGAGAGAGAGAGAGAGAGAGAGAGAGAGAGAGAGAGAGAGAGAGAGAGAGAGAGAGAGAGGGAGGGAGGGAGGGAGGGAGGGACGGAGGGAGGGAGGGAGGGAGGGATGGAGGGAGGGAGGGAGGGAGGGAGGGAGGGAGGGAGGGACGGAGGGAGGGACGGAGGGAGGGAGGGAGGGAGAGAGAGAGAGAGAGAGAGAGAGAGAGAGAGAGAGAGAGAGAGAGAGAGAGAGAGAGAGAGAGAGAGAGAGAGGAAGTTAGAGAGAGAGAGAGAGAAAGAAAGAGAGAAAGATAATGTTATGTTAGGTTAGTTAAATAGATAAAATTAGTTAATCTAATTAGGTACATATTAATGTATTGTTTTAATTAGATATAATAAGGCTTAATTACTTATGGTATTGTTTAATTAGAAATTGGAATGGTTTAATTAGCTAAATACTTCTAAGGTTTAATTAGATGTTAGTATATATGAGTACATATTAGTATGTGCATGTGTGTTAGTGTATATGCATATGCATGGAAGTGTATGCGTGGTTAGTATGCATTAGCATGAATGTGCATTAGTGTGTGCATGGTTAGTATGTATGGGCATATATGTATGTAAGTGAATGAATGGGCATGTGTGTGAATGTATGTTTTTTAGATTCCATATGAATGAGTTAATGTATGCATGAGCATATGCATGTGTATATTTATATGAATGAGAATGTTATATGTACATGTGATTTATGTTTTGGAAATTTATTTATGTTTCAATGATTTCTTGTAACTCTACTTATACTCGAATGATTGTTTTCAGACAAACATTGAAGATTTAAAGAATAGTTGAAGTGAAGAGATCAGTGAAGTGACACATTGAAGACATTCCATCTACCTTATATTTTCATTTAGCCATTTACCCATTTGTTTTGGAAACTTTATCATATCATTTAAATCTTATATTTGTATTAGAGGAATTGATTTAATTCATTAGCTTTATCAACTTATTTGTTCAAGGAGATTTAGCATTAATATCATATTACATTGATTTCTTTGATGTCTTTTGAGCTATCCCATGAGTCTGAACATAGTAGTTTTGAAAACATTGAAACTAGAAGTGAATCTATAGAAGTAGTAATAGAAGAAGTCATTAAAGATCATATTACTTCAGAATCTTTAGTTTCCATATCTTATGACCATTGTTTAACTAAGTTCTTAACTTTATATTCCATTGCATCTCCTGAACCATATAGTAGTGTGTGCCACCTCTAAATAGACATACTCACAAGCCAATTGAAACCGAAGTAGAGGAGGTAATTAAAATCAGATTACCGAAGAATCATTGAATTTACCATCCTATCAAGAAGCTATTGCCAGATATAGAGCAGCGCATCCTTATGGTCCTTAGGTGCATAAAATATTAAAGTATTTCTTATAAGTTGACTTTAGTTTCTATTTAAATAGGTATTTTAACTTGTTTAGCATTAAAACCCTTGTTTTTCATAAGCCTAAGTCCGCTACAGACACCCTGCATGTGCCGATCGATTTTGTCGGATGACTTGATCCACTATCTGAGCATCTCCAAGACCCGACATTGGTGAACCTTACGTGAACCATAGGCTTGCGACTCAGGGAGATATTTTCAGTTATATTGCATATGCATTCATACGATGCTACAATTGGTCCAAAAGTGTCCATCCTTGGGAGCTGTGGCTTTCTCATGAAAACTTGCAATCTTCTTGGTGTTGAGGGCTGGTCTATTGATCTGAGCGCCTCCACGAAGATTGGCAAGTCCATGATCCTCCTCTCACCACCCATCTCATCAACAATTGAAGAACGAAACGTTTGCACTCATTCTAGCAGAAGATGTATTTAGGCTTTGATTAAAGACAATAAATGTATTAAATTTCGCAATGCACTATTTTGAGCCTCTTCTTCAAGCCGTTGGTATACTTTTTTTACTCTCAAATTCTTGGGTTAAATTTTGTTTAAGGGAATTATTTGGTATAGGTTAAAGGTAAATTTTATTTCAAATCATAGATTTAATTACAACATATTGACATATATTTAAAAACATATCAAACTGGACTCTAACAGAATTATAGATTTAGTAGTTGAACATAAGGAAAGAGTAAAGAAAGAAGAGATTGTTAGGATTGTTCAAGCTAAATCGAATGAACGTACAAAAAAATGGATGAACTATTTAGAACTATGATGCATGAGAAGCACGGTCAGAAAGTAGTTTAAACTTTATTAGAAGATAAAGGGACGTTCACTGATATGAATGTCACAAATTAATTCCGACAATCTCAGGTAATGTATGTTTGATGTGTGTATCAAATCATAGCTTGTCTTTCATTTATGTGGTGCTCCGTTGATATTCAAGCGTGAATCTTGGAAAAAACACAGCATACAAACATGAAAAATAAATCAATATAAGGAATCTTTTGAAATTAAATTACAAGAGCCTCATTCAAAGAGTATTGTTATTGATGAAGCATATGTGAATGCATTGATGGATCAGCACTTGAGAAAATGGGAAGATAAATTCATCGAAATGGAAAATAAGGCAAATGAAGCTATACAACAGAAATTTAGAGTGATTTTGACTTTAATTGATACCATCAATGCTATGTCCGAGACTCTACAAGTATTAGGAATTAGTCTTAGAACTTGCAAAGAGGAAATGAACATTGAGATTCAAGAAATGAACAGAAATATGAAATATTATCCAAACAAATACATAATTTAGAGCCAGCTAAATGTGGGCATGAAAAGGAGGGAATGAGCCAAAGTTTGTCTATACAGCCTTCACCTATAACACATGTTCATGATTTTAGAAAATCTTGTTGTAGACATTCATTAAGAACATCAAATAGGATTCAAATGCGACCTATGTAGTTATTTTGGTGTTATCAATATGGCCATGCATTTTGGACATGTAGGTAATACGAAGATGCACGAACACGGAAACTAGTGGTTGAAAATGAGAGGAAAATTTGTAATTATCAAGATCGATCACCTTTAAAATTAAATCTAGCAAGGGATGGAATAAAAGAACTATTAAAGAAGATCCAAACCAAACCTAATCCATGTGAAAGTAAAAAAGTATGGAAACCTATCATACATATGAACATTGAAACAAAAGAACAAATGAGGGAGAGGACATTAAACCGCGAACAAGAGTTAATAGAAGAAATCAAAAGTATAAAACCGAAGGAAGAAGGTCAAAAACCAATTATGGAAGAGCGATTGGAAATTGATCTAAGTGATTTTGAACATGAAATACAAGTAGGAGCAAGGAAACTTAATAATTTACAGATTTCACTTAATCCAATGCTCCCTTCTAATGAGAATTTTTTTTTTGATCAAGACAAGCTTAAAGAACTACAAACTCAAATGAACAAACATAAATACAATCAATTTAAAGAAGAAGAAATTAGACGAGAAGAGACCAAACAAAGTACAATGAATCAAAATTGTGAAAAACAAAAATAGATAAGAAACTTCTTGATGATATTATAAAACAAATCGAAAACAATATGAACATAAATTCAAAGCAATCAAAACCTTTAAAATTTGACAAGAAAACTAAGAATTTACCATTGAAGATAATAGAAGGAATGATTAAACTAAGAAATGATTAACACTCTATTTTGACAAGAAAAGATGAATCAAATTGTTTTGTTTTTTTGTTTTTTATCATATTATGATTTCTTTTGAATAAAAAATGTTGATAATATGCAAGAAATATGTTTGCAAATTATTATGAAGAATATGATTTCTTTTACTAAAATGATAATGAAAAAGATTATTTTTTTGTTTAAAAAAATGATGATAAGATATGCTACAAATATGATGCAAACTATGAGTTGAAGTATGATAAAGAGAATGATTCATTTATGTATGGTTTTCTTAATTGTGAACTTACTTTGTAGGAAAGAAGAAGAATATTTGATTATGAAACTAAGTAATTTTGTATCTCTAGCCATTGATGTTTTGTTTTAGCAGGTCTTTGAAGATCAAATTATCGGTTTTAAAGATGAATTTAAAATGAAATTAAAGAAGATTGAAGATGAAGTTGATTTCAGGTCGTATTTTTCTATGTCTTAAAATTTATTTATATTTTGATTTATGTATGTCACTTGCATCCAAATTAAATTTTATCATAAAATCTGGGATGAAGTATATTATTTTATGAAGGGAATCTATTTAACCATACTAGGAAAACAAGCATGATTTATATTTCTAAATTTATAGACTGAGTGGGATTTGTGATGGATAGAAGGATTTGTAGTTCAATGCAGATAATGGAAGTAATTGTATATGTATAGGAAAATATTGATGCATGATCCTTGTCTGTGAAAACCTAGGTCTTTCTTGTACATGCATCTAGATTGTTAGCTCGGATTAAGGGGTTAAGCCTTTCCCCTTCAAAGCAAAAAAGTTTCGAATGTAAAAAAAAAATAGAAAATGAGAGATAAAAAAAAAAGGTATTTACACTCATTATCTATATGAAGATTTGCATCATATTTGTATGAAGCCAAAGATGAAGAAAGCTAGTCGTGAAAAATGCATCTAGTAAATAAAATTGGGCAAACAAGGAGAATGTCTGTACGAGTAGATTTAGTAGATTTTTTTGGCATGTTTGATTGATCATATGTGAATGCATGTATATGAAGAAACCTGCATTTGAGTGAATGAAAATGAATTCTGTTTCATACTAATCTTTGCAAAGTTTATAAATGGATGAAATGTAGATTAACGTTTTGTTGACCGAACAGGTTGATAGTTTAAACTTTACAATTTAATATGTTTTCATTACCAAATTGAAGTTAAATAGACTTCATGTGCATGTTGCATGAAAGATTGAAAAATTTGATAAGTTAAAATATGTTTATAAAAGAATTGGTGCTCTTATATGGTTTAATTTCAGGATGATCATCGAAAATGTTGCTTCCCTTAAATCTGCAAGTTGGCCCATCCGGACGATGTGCAGGTTTGGTGGGGGTGGATGTCGAAAAGATTTGTACCTTCCAGTTGACGACCAGGGAAACTAAAACAATTTTATTGGTGAATTCTAACCCTTATATAACGCTATTGATTGGCTGTTTTGGTTGGAATTAACTACTTTTGAAGTGTTTACAGGTACAATTGATGAAGAAGAAAATGTGTTCATGTTAGGGTTTACCTAAACTGTTCATTTAATGTGTGTTTGAGCCATTTAAATATTGGAAAATGGGTATTAAACACTAGGTTTACATTTATTTATGTGTATTTAAGTGAGAACATTATTTCTCGAGTTAAAGCTAGGGTTTAAATGGGTTAATGAATGGTTAGATTAGGGTTCCAATGGGTTTGAAAAGGGGTTTCCAAGGGTTTTAATATGTTTCACGGGTAAAATATTTGATATTCAATTATATTACTTTATAAATTAAACATTTATTTATTATAAATTAAATTATGATTTAATTAATTATTTTAAAAGTGTTTGTATATGTGAACATTAAGGTAATTAATTAATTAAACCCTTAATGTAAGCTTCAAATTAAATGAACTATTAAATTATGAATTTAAGGATAATTAAATTAAAATAATAAATTAAATAGATAAATTATGAGTGGTGTATGTGAGTAGTATTTAAAAAGTGGTGTGAATTAAGTGAGTAACTAAAGTGTTCAAAGTGAGTAGGTAAAAGTATGGTAGCTATGTGTGCAAGTTAAAAGAGTGGTATAGATAGATTATACATCTAAAGTGGATTAAATTAAAAGAGAAGTGTGCATTGAAAGGTATATACATTTGTGGGTATATATATGTATGTATAGTGCTCTATGTTCTTAATGATTGTTTTCAAGTAGATTTCTCTTTCCCCTTTTTGCTTCATTTTCCTTCATCTCCATCGTCTGTGCATCTCATCCTAGAGAGAGAAAGAGTTCAGCCACCGCAGTTGTAGAGTCTTGACCGTGATAGAGTTTATGAGGCATGCCTTGTGTCCAATTGTATTGACCTTAATATCCACATATTCAGAGTCTATAGAACTTATCCATGGCTAGCACCATGTCCTGCTGGCGAGCTAATCAAGCGGGCGTTGTATGGAAGCACTACCTAGAGAGAGGTGGCAAGAGAGGAAGTGTAGAGATGGTCAGGTGGAGAGTCTAGTAGTGTGAGAATGAAATTCATGGCAAGTGTGCATTTAGAGAGAGGATTTCCCAGCTACTTGACGTGCGTTTGTAGAGAGAGGAGACTAGTGAGGGTGGTGTTGATTATGCACAGAGGCTGAGAGAGAGAGAGAGAGAGAAAGAGAGAGAGAGAGAGAGAGAGAGAGAGAGAGAGAGAGAGAGAGAGAGAGAGAGAGAGAGAGAGAGAGAAGAGTTCCTCTGGTGGCAGCATATGTAGCAGACCGCAGGTCGCTAGATGCATGATATCGACAGAAGAGAGAGTTAGAGTTAGAGAGAGAGAGAGAAAGAAAAAGAAAATCTCTTCCCCCCACGGCTGGCAGACGTGCAACGCGCGGAGAGAGAGAGAGAGAGAGAGAGAGAGAGAGAGAGAGAGAGAGAGAGAGAGAGAGAGAGAGAGAGAGAGACAGAGAGAGAGAGAGAGAGAGACAGGAAGTTAGAGAGAGAGAGAAAGAGAAAAAGATAATGTTATGTTAGGTTAGTTATATAGATAAAATTAGTTAATCTAATTAGGTACGTATTAATGTATTGTTTAAATTAGATATAATAAGGTTTAACTATCTATGGTATTGTTTAATTAGAAATTGGAATGGTATAATTTGCTCATTACTTCTAAGCTTTAATTAAATGTTAGTATATATGGGTACATATTAGTATGTGCATATGTGTTAGTGTGTATGCATATGCATGGAAGTGTATGCGTGGTTAGTACGCATTAGCATGAATGTGCATTAGTGTGTGCATGGTTAGTATGTATGGGCATATATGTATGTAAGAATGAATGGGCATGTGTGTGAATGTATGTTTTTTAGAATGCATATGAATGAGTTAATGTATGCATGAGCATATGCATGTGTATATGCATATGAATGAGAATGTTATATGTACATGTATTTTATGTTTTGTAAATGTATTTATGTTTCAATGATTTCTTGTAACTGTACTTATACTCGAATGAGTGTTTTCAGAAAAACATTGAAGATTTAAAGAGCAGTTGAAGTGAAGAGATCCGTGAAGTGACATATTGAAGGCATTCAATCTAGCTTATATTTTCATTTATCCATTTGTTTTAGACATTTTATCATATCATTTAAATCTTATGTTTGTATTAGAGGAATTGATTTAATTCATTAGCTTTATCAACTCATTTGTTCAAGCAGATTTAGCATTAATATCATATTCCATTGATTTGTTTGATGTCTTTTGAGCATCAATCAGACTTAATACTCGGTAGGATTCATTAATGTTTGACTTACTTTCTGCAAACGGATCAGTTTAGTGAACATCCTGATGTCACTGCTATATCATGTTTCCATTTAATCAAGAGAAGCCAACGTATGATACTTTCAAGAACAATCAAATTAGCAGCAGCAAATTAAATAAGACAAATGTAGGTGGAATTTTTCATTCAGCGATTCGATGAGATTTGAGCATAGCGGTATGAATATTAGATATGTCATAATAGGAAACGAACCTTTCTTAAAAACATACAATGGTAGTTTTATGGGTACCACACTTCCAACCTTACGCAACATTCAGAATGCTCTGAATAATGTCGATCATCTTTTCTAATGTGGAGGGCACCTACTTTGGAATCGGCAAGGCCAGTGTTAAAATTTTGCTCTATGGCTGACAAACTGGAAGGACCACAGTCACACAATGTCATGTTTATGTTCGCCACAGTCGTGAACTTGAAATGTAAAGAGAAAGAGAAAGAGATCACACAAATCGTGAATCTGATAAATGATCGCTTAAACTATAGAGAGAGAAAGAGAAAGTTTTGGATTGTTTTGAGGTTTTCCTTCCGAAGATTGTTGAGTTTTGTTCCTAACATATTATTTACTTTGCATCGTTATTATTATAAATACCACACTGATTTTGATAAAAGAATGTTTCACATATTGCCAATACGATTAGTTCATCATGTGTTCATTTTCCAGTAATTAAGATTTTCTGGGACTAAAGCAGGAATTAAAGAAAGATGATATACATGGTTCTTCTTATATCTAGGAAGTGATCCGCATAATTCATGATACAATTGTTTCTTAAAAGTTTAAGGCTGAGTTTCTCTGAGAAGTTGTTTATGTATAAATCGAACAATATTATGGGTTTGCTAAACAAGTGGTAGGATGGTAATCCTGAATTGATTTATAATTTGTATTGCATTTTTATCGTTAATCGGATTCTACGTCAATGTCGTTATGGAACACAGGATGAAGTGTTTTTGAGTTAGATGAGTTGTTCGTCTGAATTGTAATTAGTCAAAGTAGAGTGAACGAGAAAACGAGAGAGAAAAAGAGAAAAAGAAAGAGAGAGAGAAAGAGAAAGAGAGAGAGGGAGAGAGATATATATACATAAGTATGCATGTGTGCATGTGTTTATGTATGTGTGTGTATGCATGCATAAGAGAGTGTGTGTATGCATGCATAAGAGAGTGTGTGTGTATGCATGCATGAGAGAATGTGTGCATGTATGCATATGAAAGTTAGGAAAATGATGAGTGCATATAAGTATGTGTAAATATGCATGTGTGCATGTGAAGTATATATGCATATGCATGAGAATGCATGTGTAGTTAAACATGTGTATGCATGTATAGGTAACATGTATGCATGAGTAATTCATAATGCTTATGCATGAATGAGAGAAATTAGTATATACATATATGTTTACATTATATACATATAAGTTGGGGTGCATATGCATGAAAATTAGAGTGATATGAAAACTTCATATATGTAAGTGACAAGTGTATGATTGCTAGCATGAATGCATATGTATATTAGTATGCATGTATGCATGAATGATTAATATTCATATATGCATGTAAGTGAACATATATTTATGAGTAGTGTATATATGTATGCATGAGTTTAGGAATGAATTTATATTTGTGATACATGCATGAATGAATATAGTTATGAAGTGAAATGCATGTGTATGCATATGAAGATATGTATGTGTGCATGAGAATATTAATGAATGCATGTAAATGTTTGCATAAGTAATTATGAAAAAATGTACATGTGTGCAAAATGAAGTTTTCATAAACATTAAAGTTAAAAAGTTAGGAGTCTATATCATAATATTAGAAAAATGTACATGTGTGCAAAATGAAGTTTTCATAAACATTAAAGTTAAAAAGTTAGGAGTCTATGTATACATGTGTTAGTTTAGGTTTAAGTTATGTATTAAATGCTAAATTATTAAATGAGTATTTTATATTTACTAAAAGCATAATATATCATAATATTAGAAAAATGTACATGTGTGCAAAATGAAGTTTTCATAAACATTAAATTTAAAAAGTTAGGAGTCTATGTATACATGTGTTAGTTTAGGTTTAAGTTATGTATTAAATGCTAAATTATTAAATGAGTATTTTATATTTACTAAAAGCATACTTATGTTTTTTTTCTAATGGCTTACTTCTACATGTCGTTGTGAAGGAGATTACAAGCAAACGAATTTACGAGATTACGAATTTACGAGATTGCGACATTTGAAGCTTGAATTAAATTATGCTCATTTAGAACTATTAAGTTGTATATGATTATTCTCAAAAAGAAATTGTAATAGCACTTATCATAAGATTTGTATAGGCTTAAAAATTAATTTTGAAGTTTTTCATACTATTACTCTACAGATTAATTAAGTTCTTTACATTTTGATCTCATATGTCTAAAGAATTAGGGTCTACAAGCAATTCTAAATTGGTGTCTACAAGTAGTTCAGATATTAATAACAAAGAATTAGAAAAGTTTATTATTGGAACGCTTCTTCCATCTTCTTTTGATAACACATTTAATAACGAAAATATAGAAATAGAAATCATTAAAGATAATATAGTTTTGAAACTTTACATACATTAGAGTACGATTGTAATCTTTCCAGAGTTTTACCTTTATTATTCATAGTCTTACCAGAACCTTAGGTTAGTGTGAATCTTCCAGATGATCGTCTGCCTCCCTTCACACCCCTCTACGATAAGTACAGACCACAACAGAATGATGTTGCTCATGCAAAGATAGAAATGTTCTAGAAATAGCAAGAGACTTGATGACTAAGAAGAATATGAATTATTGGCATCAGGCAGAAGTTGTGCATGTTGTTGTATACATCATAAAAAGAACTTTTACTATTCTTGTACATCAAGTTACACCTAAAGACAAGTGTACAAGTAAGAAGACAAACTTATCACATATGTAAGTATTTCATTATATTGCATATGTACATGCTCAACATGAGTTGAGGAAAAAGCTTGATCAAAAGGCAAACGAAAATGTATCTTCATTGGATACACCCTTGAGCAAAAGGGATATAAATGTTGTAACCTACTCACATGACAGATGAAGATAAATAGAGATGTTGTGTTTGATGAAATGTCTAGCTTCCATGCCAATGGCAAAGGACTTAAACGTGACTCAAATGACAAAGGAAATGCTGAAAAGGCAAGTGCATAATCTCAATTTTTGAGTCAACTTGATGCATAACCAAGCAATAGTTCCAACTAAAATCCATGGATTAGGAGATTGCATGTAAATTTATTACCAAGCCCTTCACTCAACTACTAGGGGTGTCATTGCCACTTGCTTCTCATTGGTAGGATTGCATTGCTATCATCACTAAAACTAGATAAAAAGTAATTCTTGAAAACATCATGCATCTCCTTGAATCCCCTATCACTTACAGAAGGGTTTTGGAAGTTTTTGACGCTCTGCCTGCTGGTATGAGCATAGGTCCTGATGATCTGACCAATAATTTGCTTAAGACTTAATGACTCTCTTAATGAAATCTTTAGTTTTGGTATGGAAGGAAGCCCTCCAATTGGGTTCTCTTCATAAATTTCTCAATGGAGTGATTAAGATAATTCACAAAAAACAGAGAAAATAGGTGACAAATTTCAAGCCTATCACTATGCTACAAATTGGCTAGAGGATCATAGCAAAGGCTCGTGTGAATCATCCTCACTTCCTTCTTCATTCATGGAAGAAATCAAATGATTATCCTATAATACTAAGGGGATCTCTCACCCAGTGAGAGCCAAGTGGATTTCTAAGTGGATTTATGATCTGTATGTTAGGCCTACCTTCATTTCTCTTGAAGAGCTTAAGATAAGTGGCAACAAACTCCCCCTTCATCTCAACATTGTGTCTAGAAACCATAATCCGTATTTTACTAATCATCCCCAAGGGAGGGGAGGCACTGCTCTTGGTGTCTCCCACTCTATTGACCATCTAGTCCAAGATGTGCTTCTTACCCCTACTCACCAATGGGTATAAGGACTTTTGTTAAAGGCCCCCTTTGACTGTACTATCATTAGTATCTACGTTGCTAATTGTCCTCATAATAGGGCTAGGTGTTGGGAAGAGTTGACTGCCCTTCTTGGGCCTCTCATCATGCTAGGGGATTTCAACAAAGTGACCACCATCACTGATAGCTATTGTAAAACCGGTAGCACCATTTGTGGGCAATAGTGGAACACTTGGCTCCAACTTGTGTTCACCCACGACCTTATAGATAGCTCTACTGGTACTAGCCTCACTTGGAATAATAAACAAAAAGGTGATAATCACATGGCTGCTCATTTGGACAAATGCTACTTAAACATCCCCTTGATTTAGCAATTCTAGGATGTGAAGGCCTCCCTTGATTTCTCTATAGGCATCTCTGACAGCTTTCCACTTACTATTTCCCTCAAAAAGGACTTCCTTAATGCGAGGGCTGGTTGACCTCATCTTGAAACCTCACTACTGAAAGTCCCTTGTGTGATTGAGAAGTCTAAAGAGATCATCTCCCACCATTTCAAACATAAGATTAACCCCTTTGTGGCTTGGGGTAGAGGCATCAAAAATATTCAATCCCTCTTCACTTATTACAACAACCTAAACAAAAGAGTTAGGGCCAACAAAAGAAAACACATCTCGAGAGAAATTAGTCTCCTTTCTGCCTCTTCTGACCCTACTCAAGGCAAGTTGGAAAGGATTTTATACCAGCAGGACAAATTGAAGTATGAAGATTACATTGAAGCTAGTAGTATTCTCTCTGCATCAACAGAATTCTAGGTTGGAAATGTGGATAGACCTAATAAAAGTATGTTTTATTTGGTAAGGAAAAAGAAGTGTAAGGACCTCATACTTATTTTAATGAAAACGTTTGGTGGATTTTCTATCAATGATGAAGAGAATTTGCAGAAGGCTTCTTTACCAATGTTTTCTCTAGCTCTCCCAAGTGTGGGGAGGATATCCAGAGCGCGAGGGCTTATATTGCTCCTTAAAGGAAAAAAATTATTCCTCTGAGCCTAGCCTCCTTGCTAGACCTGCCCCTCACTGCCGATGAGGTTAGAGAAACCATTGGTAAATTGAAACCATGCAAAACTCCTAGACTTGATGGACTTCCCAATGAGTTTTTCGTGGTTTTTCAAGATTTCCTTTCTCCTTTTCTTCTCTTTATTTGGAAAGAATCTCTTACTAGAGGCACTCTTCCTATTGAGATTAACACTCAAGTTATAAAACTTATTCATAAAAAAGGGTCTAAAGAGGACTTGAAAAATTGGAGACCTATCACTTGCTTGACCACCATTTATAAGATCTTTGCCTCCCCCCTTGGTAGAAGATTAAGTCCTATAACGAAAGATGTCATTTTGCATGAACAGAAAGGTTTCATAAAAGGTAGATACATTCTGGATGCCATTATCCCCCTCTAGGAAGGTGTTGAACATGCCAATGAGTCCAACCAAGCTTTTGATTTCCTCAAAATTGATTTTGACAAAACTTATGATAGAATAGAGTGGGACTTTATCCTTGAGCCCCTCCAGGACATTGGACCTGGCAAGTATTTCATAAAAGTAGTGAGTACACTTTTTGGCAATGCTCATTCTAGAGTTTTTGTCAATGGTGCCCTTTATCCAACTTTCAAGCTTAGGAGATCCATTAGACAAGGCTACCCTATTGGCACCTTGTATTTGCCATAGTTAATGATGCCCTTGGATGGATGATCAATGATGCTATTGCTCATAAGAACTTGGAGGGCATTGATATCCCTCGTTCTCCCAAACCATTATGTCTCCAAGCCTTTGCTAATGAAACCAATGTTCTTCTCAAAGCTAAAAATAGCTCTTTGCAGATGTTTTTGGATGGCTTGAACATCTTTTGTTTCGCCAGTGGGTCTCAGGTTAATCACCAAAAAAGAATTGTGACATCATTAAGGACAGAAATCTTCAGACTTCTCTGTATTCCCATGGGTTTTCAAGTCTCCCTTAGTCAAACATGGGAGTGGGTGCTCAACAAATTTAGAGGTACAATTTTCAAGTGGTATGCCTATCAAAGTGCCTTGTCCTAGAGAGTCTTTGTGTTGAATCACTTTATTTTACATAGTTTGACCTATTTCCTATCTTGTTGGATGCATAACAAAAAGGATTTTGGCCATGTGATTGCTCTTGCTCAAAGTTTCTTGTGCACGGGGGGGAATAGGAGCCCTCAACATAACAAAATTCCCAAAGTTTCCTGGGACATTTGCTTTCTTCCTAAAAAGGAGGGTGGTCTTGGGATATTGTATGTCCTAAAAAAATGGCCACCAATATGGCTGTTGATTGGATAGCCAGGTCTCTTGAGTCTGAAGACATTTGGGCTTGCCTTATTAGAAGGAACACTGGTCAGTTCACTTTAGAACGTTACAAAGCATGGAAAGACTACTCCCTTTGGGATATCATTGTTTCTCCCCACTCCTTTACTCCCTTGGGCAGTCCCCTTAGCTCTAGACTCTCAAAAGGGTGGATGGAAGTAAAAGAAGAAATTATATCCCTAATGTTAAGTTCTTTCTTTACACTAAGTATTCCAAGAAAGGCTTCTTTCCTAGAAGGACTTCATCTTAGAGGGGTAAGTCATGTTTGATGACTATATTCTTGGTAATTCTGATCTTTCCTTTCCTTGTCTACAGGTCTTGATCAAGCATAAAGGTCTGGTGCAGAATAAGATCTAGCAGTGCCAAAATAACAGAAAGGTGAAGCTCTCCACAGTGTCCTAGGACATGTTCAGAAGATTAAATACAAAGGTTTTGTGCACAAGATTCTGAATAAGTTGAACAAGAGATGCATGGTGAATTGGTCTACTAGACAATGGCAATATAAATTTACATGCTTATGGGCTTTCCCTATCAACATTAAGTAGTCCTTGCTTTAGTGGCTCATTATCCAGAATGGCATTTGGTGTGGCCCCAAGATAAAGATGGATGGCCTTATTGATAGAAAATTTATATTTATTTGCACTATGGAGGATTTGCCCCACCTCTTCTACAAGTGTAAGAATGCTACACAATTTTGGAAACCTGTTCAACCGTATTGCATCAAACTCAACTTTCAATTTAGCTATAGAGAAATTATGTTGGGTTCCTACAATAGAATGGATCCTCTATTATGGACTTTATGGAGAGCTCATACCCTGTGGGTCATCTGGAAAAGTAGAAATGGAGTTGTTTTCAACAAGAGGTTTAACTACTTCTACTTGTCTTTTTATTAGGGTTTTAGAAAGACTGATATGAAGTATCTCTTAGCAATTAAAGATGCTCCTGCGATAGATTTTCAACTATCCAGATTTCTCCAAGCTTTACGTCCCAATCCATGGAGAGAGTCCCTAATGAAGTTGTACTCTAGTGCCAGATTAGATATGATCTTTTCTTGTATTAGGTTCTAGCTAGATCTTGTCTAGCCTCCCTCTATTGATACTCTATGTAAGTTCTGTTGAGCTTGGTTTATTTGGCCTTGTAATTTGGTGGGCCTTCTGCCTCTTGTAAAGAGGTGGTTTCCTACCCTACGAACATGTACATTTTCTATCTTTAATTCATCTTTCTTGTTGCTTTCAAAAACAAAAGTCCTTGAATTGAATTTTTGAGGAATATTGTCTTGATTATTCAATATTTCTAGCTCTTGGACTAGGCTTTCTTTGAATAGTTGATTCTCACATTGAATTTCTTGATTAATAGCATCCTCCAAGGTATTTTCTTAAGGCATGGATAGCAAGAGATATTTGACTTTAGGATTCAGGGGACTTCAAAATCGATTAACAATATATTCTTCTTCATATGTGGTTCCACAAAAAAACATCTTGATATTCAAGGCATTGTTTGAAATTGATAGATCATTTTGTCATAGAAATATTTTCATCTCTTAGACATGTTGGATCAAGTCCTTTATGATAGATTGTATCTGCTTGCATAGGGAATCTATGGTGCCTACTCTTGATGAAGGTAGTCTTGTCTGAATGTCAGGGGAGCACTAGATTGTGCTCTCCAACTATAGTAGACAAGATTTCGGAAATACACTTTTGATTACAAGAACACCCACGTAGGGAGAACAATACAAGAATACGTGATCGATACAAGACGTCCCACAACCCATGACTGATATGTATGGAAACTGGACTAGAGATGATACAAGAGATGCCATAACCTGTTTTCAACAAGATTAGGAGAGGGCAGGACAAGATTTCCAACATACAACACTATACAAGATGGGAACAAGGAACAAGACAAGAACTATAACTAGAACTTGAAAGTACTTACTTGGTGATCACGAAGCCTCGAGCTCCCAAGACTAAGAATGAATGTGGCCAACCCCTCGTTATATATGTTCCTCAAAGGTGGTTCAAGGGGTGTTACGAGTTGATGATGTCATTGATGATGTCATCAAGTGAAGCAAGACCTGTGGGTGTCAGAATTCAGCAAATAGACAGTGGATCTTGGGGTTCTGGCATGTTTTGGACATTATCAAAGCATTGACTTCTCCAAATTCTCAACAATCATGAGATATAGAAAGTGGCATGGAATCTAAGATTCAAGATAATTTTCTTTGTGTCCATGAGTATATGTATATATATATATATATATATATATATATGTGTGTATATAGATATATATATATATATATATATAAATATATAGCATAATGTTCATTGCTAACTATGAAAAGCAAGATAATAATGTTTTCTTTTTATGGACCAATCTGAGTGACTCATAAGCATGGCTTAGTTCTGATTGAGACCAAGAAAAGTTTGCGAGAAAGGAATAGAAATAAGCAGAAAACTTTTCATATCAAATCATGTATTGGAAATGGTACTTTTGAGTGATAGGAGCTTTATTTTTACTATTTAAAAGATACGAAAATAGGATGGTATTCAAAGAAAGGAGAAATATTTTTTTTAGATAGTGTTGGAAGATCAGTTTCGTATTATTATTTAGAGATACAAATGCCTTAACATTTAAAGAGTTAGTTTCTATTCTATTGCAAAAAGATCACTCTAGGCAGAACAGGTATATTATGTGTGTTGCAAATTGAGATTTCATAGCTAGTAAGAAGCGCAAAAGAAAATGGAGCTCTTCTATTAGTAAGAAGAAATCTACTGATTCTGCACAATCGAAGAAGGAAGACAAAGATGAGAACAAATCAAGAAAGCTAAAATCATTTTACAAATATTGTAAAGCAAATTATCATGTCATTAAGAGCTGTCCAAAACTAGCTACTAAAGAGGAAAAGAAGAAAGAGGCTGGAATGGTTGTTTAAGAGGCCTCTACACCAAAAACAGAGTTTGCTAACATTGTGCAAGATGAAGAACGGGCTTTTACGATTGTTTTGAGTTTTGACCCATCTTCTCATGAGCAGTGCATGTCTGCAGTAGACTGAGATGTTTAGTACTTTGATAGTAGGCCAACCAAACATATTACCTCATAGTATAGTTTCTTTTCTTCACTCCAGCTTGTCCCTACAAGGGATACTATTAGATGCACCAATGACTCCTCCTATTCTATTATGGGAGTTGGTAAGATCATTCTCAGTACTACTGATGGTAGTTCTTTTACATTGTTAGATGCTTTATTTGTGCCATGGATGAAGAGGAATGTGTTATTAGTCTAAGTTTTGCCAAGATTAGCTTGGTTGTGAAATGTATCAATGATAGATGTACAATTCATGATTTGTCAAATGGCGACATGATTATTGCTTCTCGCATTTTATCTCATGGGTTGTATAAGCCCAAAGATTGTGAAAAATCTATGAATGATTCAGCATGCGTAGTATATGATTCTTAGGCTATGTGAGATGAGAAGCTTTGGCATGCACACTTTGGTGATCTGAATTTTGCTCGTTTGGTACGCCTCTACAAATTTCAAATAGTGTCCTCTTTGCCCAAACATGAGGCATCTGGTAAAGATGTATGTGACGGTTGTGTTCTGTGCAAAATGCAGCATTCCTCGATCCCCAACGATGCCTCTATTTGAGCTAGACAAAAATTTCTTAAATAGTCATTTTGGGTCTCACTCGCTTTCCTCTCTTCATTGTTTGATAATGTAGATAAAAAATTTGATTTTCTCGATGAGTCCAGACATTGTGGTGATATCCAATGCCGATGATTCTGCTACTTTGATTATATGTACAAAGATACGAGTGAGCTCTTAGAAATTGATTTCTCTCGGCATATTTCTATCAGGATCAAGTGAGAAAGTGAAGGAGCGAGAGAACGAGTGTGGGAAGTAGCGATCAAAGGAGAAAAGGTTCATGCACATGCATACACACACATGCATATATGCATGCACATACATGCACACATGTGCATACACACATACATACACACATACATACACACATACATACACACATATACACACACATACATACACACATATACACACATACAGATACATACATATGCATACACACACATACATATATAGACATACACATACACATGTAGATACTTGCACATATACATACACACACATAGACACACACACACACATACACATAGACTCACATGCATACATACACACACATGCATATGCATATATACTTAGACACATGCATACACACACATGCACATAGATACACACATATGCATACACACACATACATACACACACATACATACACACATATACATACACATACATACACACATATACACACAAACATAAATGCACAAATATGCATATACACATACACATACACATATAAATACTTTCACATATACATACACACACACACACACATAGACTCACATGCATACATACACACACACATGCATATACATGCATATGCATACATACATAGACACATGCATATACACATATGCACATACATACACACATATGCATACACACACGTACATACACACATATACAGATATACACACACATACATACACACATATATAAACATGCACATACACACACATACAGATACACATACAGATACATGCACATATACATACACACACAAAGAAACACACACACACACATACACTCACATGCATACATACTATAGAGGAGGTACTGGGGTATCCACTTTTAACAATAGTAGAGATTAAAGATTAACACATCCAGTACGTCGCCTACTCAAGGGGGGTTCTCTTTAGGAAAGTATATCCTTTAACATTTCTGTGAGCAGGTAGATAACAAGGATTGCACAGAGTGGTACATGCTTCAGAAAATATGAACAACAAGAAAATATGAACAACAATTGACCAAGGAAGACCATACACTTCTTGATTCGATTCAGATGATTACAAGATTTGTCAAGGAAATGCTCAAAAACTAATGCTCGTGAGGTTCGTGGCACTCTATGCAGATAAACACAGATCAATACAAATGGTGAAGGAATTGCTCAAGAGAATGGAGCTTAACACCAATACTGACTCACAGAAAAGAAAGAAAATCCAAGGCACTCTCTTACACTATAGTGCTCATAGCCCTCCACTGAGAAGCCTACCCTCTGTATCCACACTACAGAGTAGCTCCTACAATAGGCTTGAAACCACCAAATGCAAGAGAGAACTTCTGTACGTATACACGCGTCAATGTAACTCCAAAAAATGTACCCAAATGAGCACAAATCCATTGTTTTTATAGGCCTCAATAGGTCAAGAGAGCCTTGCTTCACGTCCACTGATCACGCGCCGGTGGATTGCCCAAAATTGGGGGGTAGGTCAAATATTCCACTTGATTTGAGTTGGATCCACAAAAATAGGTAGTCGCCGTGAATGGTTGGCGGCAACATTTGTTTATCCATTTTTACTTTTAACAATTCACTTTTACCTTATCCGAGTTTCTCATTTTGTGTTGCTTTGTTTCCTCACTGGTTTAATTCCGGGAAATTCAATTTGACTAGCTTCAACTGTCTCCATACTCCCAAACCCAGCAAATTGTAGTCGTTGTCCTCCTCATCGCCTTATTGCCAATGATCACTGTTAACTGATGTTGCTCTTGATTCCTCCTCTCTATTATCTGATTGCAGCTGTGAGGACGTACTATCATTTATCCCGCTAGGTTCTTTAACCTCGTCTAGAGTACTTTCTGAGTTTATGATTGCCTGTGGATGTACACCAGTCTCTATTTGGTCTTCCGTTTGTGTAACAGAGTGTTGGGGATCATTATCAAGGAGACTTGCACAAGTCGGTGTGTGTGTGTGTATAGTTGTGTATGTGTATGAGTGTGGATGTATGTATGGAGATGCACGTGTGATAGTGTGGGTATGTGTATATGAATGGGGATGCATGTGATAGTGTGGGGTGTGTGTGCATATGAATGTGCATATGTGCATGCATGAGTGAGGGTGCGCATGCATGCGTGTGCGTGTGATTGTGTGTGAATATGCCTTTGTGCGTGTGTATGAATGGGTGTGTGTGTGTGTTTGTATATATGTGTGTGCGCGTGTACGAGTAGGTATGTGGTTGTGTGCATGTGTGTGCGTGAGGGTATGTATGTATGTGTGGATGAATGTGTGTATGTACCAGTGTGTGTGTGTGTTTGTGTGTGTGTGGGATGTGTGTGTGTGAGAGAGTGTGTGTGTGTGAGTTTGTGTGAGTGTGTGTATGTGTGTGAGGTCATATGTGCACGTGGGGATGTGTGTGGGGTAGGCGGGTTGAGCGGGAGGGGTGGCGGGTAGCTAGGCGGGGGGGGGGGGGGGGGGGCTCCGGGGTGAGGGACTGGGCGGGGCTATGGGGTGAGGCAAGCGGGGGTGGCGGAGGGGCGCGGGGTTGGATGGGGTAGCGTGGCGGGGTGAGAGATGGGGGGGTTGGATGGGGTAGCGGGGCGGGGTGAGAGATGGGGGGGTTGGATGGGGTAGCGGGGCGGGGTGAGAGATGGGGGGTTGGATGGGGTAGCAGGGCGGGGTGAGAGATGGGGGGGTTGGATGGGGTAGCGGGGCAGGGTGAGAGAAGGGGGGTTGGAGAGGGGGCCCTTGCGGGAGGGGGATAGAAAGGGGGGGTTGGATGGGGTAGCGTGGCGGGGTGAGAGATGGGGGGGTTGGATGGGGTAGCGGGGCGGGGTGAGAGATGGGGGGGTTGGATGGGGTAGCGGGGCAAGGTGAGAGAAGGGGGGTTGGAGAGGGGGGTTGGATGGGGTAGCGGGGCGGGGTGAGAGAAGGGGGGTTGGAGAGGGGGCGCTCGCGGGAGGGGGATAGGAAAGGGGGGGTTGGATGGGGTAGCGTGGCGGGGTGAGAGATGGGGGGGTTGGATGGGGTAGCGGGGCGGGGTGAGAGATGGGGGATTTGGATGGGGTAGCGGGGCGGGGTGAGAGAAGGGGGGTTGGAGAGGGGGCGCTTGCGGGAGGGGGATAGGAGAGGGGGGGTTGGATGGGGTAGCGTGGCGGGGTGAGAGATGGGGGGGTTGGATGGGGTAGCGGGGCGGGGTGAGAGATGGGGGGGTTGGATGGGGTAGCGTGGCAGGGTGAGAGATGGGGGGTTCGATAGGGTAGAGGGGCGGGGTGAGAGAAGGGGGGTTGGAGAGGGGGCGCTTGCGGGAGGGGGATAGGAGAGGGGGGGTTGGATGGGGTAGCGTGGCGGGGTGAGAGATGGGGGGGTTGGAAGGGGTAGCGGGGCGGGGTGAGAGATGGGGGGGTTGGATGGGGTAGCGGGGTGGGGTGAGAGAAGGGGGGTTGGAGAGGGGGGTTGGATGGGGTAGCGGGGCAAGGTGAGAGATGGGGGGATGGATTGGGTAGCGGGGCGGGGTGAGAGATGGGGGGGGGGGTTGGATGGGGTAGCGGGGCAGGGTGAGAGATGGGGGGATGGATTGGGGGGGGGGGGCGGAGAGGAGGGCTAGAGGGGGAGCTAAAGGGGGAGGATGGCGGGGGGTAATGGTGGGGGAGAGTGGGGATTAGAGGTGGAGGATGGTGGGGGGAAATGGCGGGGGTGAGTGGGTGAGAGAAAGAGGGAGATTCGGGCCGTTGACCGTAAGTAGAATCTTATGGAATCTTGTGAGCCACCCTCCAAACTCGAGCATATTTATCTCAAAACCATAGAGCCAGAGAAAGAGCGAATGGCAATGCAATCTTTAGCATAACAACTATGTCTATCATAGAGCGAGGAAGGAGGGGTACTACAGACCCCCACATCAGGATTTTGCACCGTCTCGGTGCAATATTCTTATTGAATGAAATAACTGCAGGTACTTGAATGACGGAATAATTGCAAATATTTGAACGACATGTGGTATGTACAATGGTTGAAATTCTTCCAAGCTGACTTATTTTAGGTACCTTTTCACCCGGGAGATATTGACCAGGGGAATCCTTCTACCCTGCAAATTTTCCAAATGCACTGCGCTGTGGAGGTGATCGCAATCCGGGTGGATCAGGTCCGGTCGTGGCACACACAGGGTGTATGAAGCTAATGAATGTTGGAAGGTTTAAAGATGTGCAGGTGAAATTAATGTTGAGTATGGAGAAGAGAGAGATGTTGAAATAATTATGGGAATGGGAATGTAGGTGTGCAAGTTAGATTGATGACATGAATGATAAGAATGAAAGAGAACCATACACACGAATCAAATTTGGAAGGAAGAATGGTCCATTGGAGGAGCTTCTTAAACACTTCCTAATTCTAATCCATATGTATAGCCTTCTTTGGATGATATGTATGCATGATGAGAATAGATGGAATCCTTACACATAAATCAGTTTCGAAAGGAAGAATGGTCCAATATTGGAGCTTCTTATACACTTTCAGAAACTAATAAATATGTATGGATTTGTATGGATTATATACATGCAAGTGAATTATGATGATGGATTTCACTCACAAGCTCAAAGAAACATCCTCACTGGTTCAACGCAATACTGCGGAGCCTTCTCACACATAGAAGAAATAGAAGACATGTAAAAATACTTAAGAGACTGAGAGAGGAGACAAGAGACAAGTGACAAGTGACATGAATTAAAAGATTTTGAATTAAGTTACATGTAAAATATCGTCGTGGTACGTCATGCTAAGCAGTCTACTGATCAAAGGTGGTTCCAACCCTCAAACCATGACAGTTCAACCGAATGTCACACGTAAGAATGTGAGTTCCACTCCAGTGACCCTATGTCTATCTAGGCTCGTAACGTCTAACTAACGAAGTCTAAGACTCATTAAAATCAGCTCTAACTCACTCACACGCTCCACCGAGGGTGAGTCAAGATAGAGATGCTGGTTTCAAGAGCCTATCCTAAATTGGAGTTCTAACTTAAATTTGAAACTAGGTTCTATACTCATACTAGCTCACCTTGGATCCTCACTCGCTCAACCGAGGGTGATTGTCTCAAGGAAACCGTAAGCTAGCATGAGCCCTATGGATGCCTAACAATGATGCTCTAGGAGTTTGGAGGGGGGTTTATATAGTTTTTTGAATGAATTTGGGCCCTTGGATCTAGAGAAATCAACTCTCAACTCTATGATCACTACTTTCGATTACAACCATTTGATTAATCAAATCAATGGCTTGGAATTGTTCTTTCTATCAAATCTAGTGTAAAGGAGTGAAATTTAGGCGCCCTCATTCTCCACCATTGGATCTGGGGATGATCTGGACCATCGGATCAGTGCTGACATCAATTCGGATAAGATAAGCCACTATTTTTTGAGAAACTTTGCATTATTGATCTTTAACTGTCAACAAAGTCTTCTTTTATGGAAAAAATTCGTGGATCCTCCTTCCTTTATGCTTTAGTGCATCTCCACCCTTGAATAGGAGCTCATCTTGACCGTACACCATGGTTCAATCATATTTTGACATGTGGCAACCCTTCAAGCCTTCAATTTTCTTATTCTAGAAAACTGCTGTGACCTTGAAAACTGGACTTTGTGCTCTTTGACCCTCCAAAAAGACTTTGATGAAGATGAAACTTTGTAGGACTATGTTTCCAAAGATCTCCTTCAGGAATATGCAGGAAGAACTCCCATATGAATCTCCCTTGTACAAGTTTGACTACATTTGGAAGCTTGCAAGGTGGCATTAAGGTGTCTAAGAAGCTCTGATAGCCTTGAAAATTTGTACAAATATGTAGCCACATATGATCTTTATACATGCCAAACCATATGGCTAACATAATTTTCTATACAAGAATTTGTAGGGTCAAACTAGAAAAATTACATTTTTACAAAATGAACATAGCATATCAATGTGCTACAAAATCCATTTTCTGCTGAAATTTGGCCTATAGACTGCCTTTCATAATCTTTACAAGTATATGGATTTTCATCTAATTTGGTGACAATGAAATTTTTGCCCTAATTTCCCAACTTTGACCAGCTTTGACCAGCTTTGACCGCTACCATGGACTTTCTTGATTTCTTTCAAACTTTGTATGTGACCTTCCTTTAACATCCTTGATGCATCCTGGACTTCTCGGGGAATTCTGGCTACCTTCGCCAAATATGTTTTTTGTAGGCCTTCACAAGTGAGAGAGGAGAGCAAATCTCGACGACATTCGCCCCCACTAAACCTGCGATTCCTCCGGAAGCGCCACTCTAGCATCTGTGAAAAACAAAATGTTCCAGGCATCAAATTCTTTTATAGGCAACATAAGAAAGATGGAAGGAAAATTGATTATATGCATGAATAAGTAGGTAACGTGACATGAAGCAAAATTTTCATGAAAGAAATAATTGAAACAGGCAACATGAATATGCATGAACAAATAGGCAACATATATGCAAATGAACAAGCAACATTGGCAACAAGAAAGAAAAAAAAACAAGCATCAATATGAAGTGGAAGTGGATGTATTGAGTCGTTTTAAGCATCAGTTCCTCTCATCTTGAAGAAAATTTTGTACCTTTTTCATAAAGCAATCTACCTTAAATATGATTATAAACAAAGATTTAGGATTTTCAAGAGACATCTTTCATCTTTAGCTTATTTTAGATCAACTCCTTTCCTACATAAATATGAATATGCTCTTTCTCTAATAACATGCAAGGAAATCTAACTAAACTCCACTAATGCATAAATCTGCCTATATAGCCCGTGATTTATTCTACTATGCCTCTTTATCCTCCTTTCGCTTGCCTCTTTTTTTTTTTTTTTTTTTTGATGATGATGATGATTCGGCAACTTTATGGTTACGATCACTTTTTTGGGGTGGAAGAAAGTGTAAACTTCTTGGTAACATGTAGCTTTTTTTTTTTTTTTGACGAGGAAAAATTAAACCCCGATACAAGGTACAACCATTTTTGATGACGGAGAACAATCGTTTAAACTCCGATACAAGTGCTGTGAGATGGACTAAGGATGTAGAAACATGCAATAGCAGGAGATAGGATTTCAACAATTATGCTTTCGATACAGGATACATATGCATGTTTATATATGAAAGTCTTGTCACCAAAATAAACCTCCAAATCTACATGCCCTATCTTTCCACAATCCTAGATTATAATCAATTTCTTAGTAGATAAGTTACTACTTAAGATACAATTTTACACAAGTAGAGAAATCATCATTTGCCTTTTTTGACTCAAGTGATGTGGATATGCAATGCAATGCAAAGACTGAAAAAAAACATGCATGAAACAAGCATGGAAAAAAAATAGAATGAACTTGAAAAAAAACAAAGCAACATGAACTTGAAAATTAATGATATATTTTATTATTATTATTTTTTTTATAACATGGATACTCCTGTTTATGAATCGGCCTCATTGTTGTCATCTTCTTCAATGTCCTCATCCAAAATGTACTCGTCATTATCACGCTTCTTGAATAACTTTATCCTTTTACCTGCAATCAAAGTTTTTAGTGCAACACCATTTAATTCACAAAGAGCATACGTACCATTGTTGTTGACTTTTGATACTATGTATGGCCCAAACCACCGTTGAGTGAGCTTTTTTCGTGCATCATATTGAGAGTCAAATGTACTATCATAAATGAGCACCCAATCTCCTACTTCAATTGGCTTAGGATGCAATCGATGAGTTTTATCAAAATAATGCTTGTTCTTCATTCTAGATTCTCTTAATTTTTCAACAGCATCATCAAGTCTTAATTTACCTTGTTCTAACTGTTTAATACGCAAACTCAAAAAATCATCAGTAGACATGTTTTCAGACCAAGGAAAATTTGACCATGCAGAAATATGAGACTGAATTGGAAACAATGGTTTTTGACAGTACATGAGTTCAGCAAGCATATATCCAATAGTACGTGTGCATGTCATTCTATCTGCCCAAAGTGCAAAAGGTAAGAATTTAGGCCATTGTTTGATGTCACCATTACATGCTTTAGATATGGCTTTCACAATAGGTGGATGCCCTCTCTCTATTTTACCATTGGCCTCTGTGTTATATGCGGTAGTGAGAGACAAACGAATACCGTGACGCTCAAAGAACTCTTTAGCTTCTCTCGCATTTAACTCTCCACGATCGGCAACTACTTTCTCTATGTACCCAAAGCGACTTATGACATCTTCAAGCAAGAATTTGCAAACATTGTAAGTGGTCTTAGATCGTAGTGCACGTCCCTCTACATGATTAGTTAAGTCTTCTCTTGCAAGTACAATGTAACGCATTTTGTCGATACCTTTAGGCATAGTTACAAGATCTACTACCCACTTGTAGTGAATACAAGGTGGATAAGTAGGATGCAACGGATCTCTATGTTTGACTCATGAATGAAGTTGACAAGTAGAACATGTAGAAACATAGCTACTAATGTCAACATACATCCTAGGCCAATAATAGGTACTTCTAATTTTTTCATATGTTCCAAAAAATCCTTTATGACCGGCCCATAATGTCTCATGCATTTCCTTCATTACTTGCAATTGAAGACCTCGTTTTCCTAGGACTCGTTGTGGATTCTTAACCTTACCCTTAGCATGTCTCCAAAGATAACCATTACATAGGAAAAAGTTATAAGCTCGTTTCCTAATGTTACAGAATCTATTCGTAGTCCAGCTAGGTAATGGTTGTAGTGTACTGAGATACTTTCCTATGTCTCTCCATTCATCTTCGTACTCAGACTCATGAAATTTCTCATACTCATATATATGTGGAACATAGTCAACTAAATTCACATTCTTTATTAGATCACTTTCAAGATCATCATCAAATCTAGCTCTCGATAACATATCAGCAACTGAGTTTGACTTACCTGAAATATGAACTAACTCAGGATTTATGAACTTAATATATGAGATCCATCTAAGCATGGCTATATCAGGAGATGAACAATTGGCTATCATTCCAATGAGAGGCAAACAATGAGTCTCAACTTTGACATTTGCACCAATGAAATATTCTTTGTCTATTTTCAAAGCTGTTACCATACCCCATAGGTCTCGTTTGATATGTGGATATTTTCGTTGTGTTTCATGTAGAATTTTGGCACCAAACCTAATTGCATATCTATTCCCTTCACTATCGTCTTGACTTATGACCCAACCTATACCAATAGGACTAGTATCAACAGTCAATATAATAGGTTTGTTAGCAGAATAGTCTACACGCTTAAGGATGGGAGCTTCAAGCAATAATTTCTTCAATTTACGCATATCTTGAGTGTGTTTGTCAGTCCAAATAAATTTTTGTTTCTTCCTCAACAAGTCATAAAGACAATCAGCAACATGAGCAAAGTGTGGGATCCAAATAACATAAAAGATGCAAGCACCAAGAAATCTACGTACCTCACTCACGTTGTTACATGTTTCAGAAATCTTGCTAATGGCATCAACTTTTTGTGGGTATGGCTTTCGACCATAATGGCCACATAAATGTCCAACAATAAGTACCTCGTTGACACCAAAAACAGATTTCTCTATGGAAAATGTGAGACCTACCTCTTCAAATCGTTGAAATATTCTTTCACAATCAGAGATATGGTCAAGAACAAATTTACGACATCCCGATGAATCTAAAGTAATATCCTTTACACGTTCCTCACTCCCTTTAATTGGAATATCATCAATGAATGGCATAGTTATATGAGGGATAAAGTCATGTAAGACCATATTCATAGCACTCATCATATGAGCCACAGAATTAGTCGCTCCTTGAGGTAAAGTACACATTCGCACTAAGCCTAAAGGAGTTTTCATTGTGGTTATGTCACGGCTATCAATTGCTAATTGGAATTGGTCATATCCAGAATATAGATCACCCATTGAATAGATAGAATGTCCTGAAAATGATTCAGCAAACTCATCTACAATGGGTCCTGTTCCTACATTCCTTATGGTGACTTTATTGACGGGTTGGAGATCTTGAATAAAACGTAGTTTCCCATTCTTTTTAGGCACAGTGAACCATCTGTTTGAGTAAGGTGCAAAAGATGGCTCTAAAATTCTCATGTTTATCTTCTCCTTAAGTAGTTTCATTAGCTCAGGTAAGTGAGCCTTTGGAACAGGTATAGGACGAAGATTCCATGGAATATGTGGAATAGTAAAGATTATCATGGGTGCAACTAGCTTAGGATCTACACAACCAATCTCATGAGGATACATAGTAAAGGCTTTTCCATGGCTACGTATGACTCCCTCAAATTTATCTCTCTCTGCTGGCAAAAGAAAGTCATCATCTCTACCAATTTTCACATGTTTGATTGTCTCATCCGTGAATGTATGTCCTATGTTTTTCTTATCTCGAAGAGTTGGATCATTTTTCACATCAATAATTTTTTCATTACTTCCTTGAGGTAATCATTGAGCTATGGGTTTGATTTTTTTTTCTACAGTTTTGTACTTTGTTTCAACTAAGGCATCATGTGTTTGGTTAAATTTTGAGCACTTGTCAACATTGAGAGCATACTCTTGGATTAGAGCATACTCATCAAGGGAAGAAAGAAGAATAATATGGGAATTAGAATTTTGTTGAAGACATAACTCTAACTCCTCAAGAGTAGAGAAACAATGAGATGTTTCAATCACATGCTCAATGTTCTCATCATGTTCCATGATTTTGTTGTTTTTATAATTTTTTTGGGTTTTTTGGATAAAAGACTTGGACAATTGACTCTTATGAAGAAAATCTAATCTAGAATGTGGAAAACAAAGTGACAAACTATTGAACACGTTGGTTGGCTGCGAGATGTCAAACCAATATCCACTGTTGTCCCGCTCAACAATGGATTCTAACCAAAATTTTGATCATATGTAGCTCCAAACATGAATCGAGGTGCACAATCACTACAAGCATGCTCATGACCCTGAGTAACAATAGGTTTCTTTCTAATTGACAATCGATTCCTAGGATGATTCACTCCTACTGTCATGACTTGAAGTGATTGCATTCCATCCTTAGACTTGAATCTAGCATAGGTAGACCCATCATCCATGGCTTTAGTTTCCATACGACTCTCACAAATAAAGGGTTGACCTAAGAGAACTTCATAGGAGCAATTATCTTGAATAAAAAAGTGAAATTCTTCTGTGATTCCTCCTATGGATATGGGCACACTAGCACAAGCTCCATACAGGGTACCTACAGCATTATCTGCAGTTCTCATACGCCATCCACAATCTTTATCTATGGGCCATCGAAACTTATCATAGACTTCTCTTGAAATCACATTGATTTCAGAGCCGGAATCTACTAATGCATTTACAGTGATAGTGTTCTTATCATTTCCTATTTTAACATGCATCTCTGATGTACCTCTAGACCAAAATGTTCTTTTAAAGTGACTTTCAGGATTGTTTTCATGATTTTCATGGTCAGGTTGAATAGGTCCTAAGAAATTTTTATTAACATTTACTTCATCATCATCAAAGTCCTCTTCATCAGATTCATCAAAGTTTAAGGCTTCATTCATAGCTTGATCTTGATCTAGAGAATCTTGCATCTCAGTATCTAGATTAAGCGGAAACCTCTTCCTTTTAATTAGGCCGATAAAGTTATCTTTAAAAACAGGCTTTGCAATAGAGAAAACTTGTTCTAAAGACATAGTCACTTGACTCGTAAGCAAAATGTCATCTAAAATCTCCATAGGATCTATTTTTCTCTCAATTTCTGAAATCAAGATGGCTTTAGGTTTTCTCTTTGGTTTCTTTTGTTTTTGCTCAGGGTCTTGTTTTTGTTCATGTTCTCGTGTTTGGTCTTCAGTTTGTTTTGATTGTTCTTGTTTATCTAAAGGCTTTGGTTCTGATTTTCTTTGCTTTGTCTTCTTCTCTTTTTGTTTCTCCTCTTGTTTGTTCATTGGGTTCTGATTCTTATTTTTTATCTTTGGATTTTGATGTTTCTCCTTGCTCTATGATTGTTTCTATTCCCTCTGAGGTTTGTTTTCGAGTCACTCTTCTTTCACTAGGCTCAGCTTCATCTCTTTTTCGTTTTTCTTCTACATTGGATATGTGAGAAATAAGAGATTGATCTTCTATCGGTGACTCCCAAGCCGTCATTCTCCTAATCTCATCCCGTGCTCTTACTAAAGCCTCTATGGAAAAGTCAACTTCCTTTTTGGGTTTACTTGATTCTACTTGTTTTTCATCAAGAGCTTCTAGTTTCACTCCTCTAGTTCCTACATCCATTATAGTTATATTTTCATAGTGTTTTTTCATTCCTCCCTTACCATAATTTCCTTGCAAAGGTAGCCTAGATCGATAGTCACAGATTTTCTTGTCTATGTCTATTACTAGTCGTTGCTCCTTAGCAGCCTTCAATAGTTCACAATCTCTCAAAAAGTGCTCTAACGAATGACACCAAGGACACCTACGAGGGCCACGCACAAAACCATTTTGATTTTGAGGATTTTGATTAACTTGTGGTGGGAAATTTTGAAATTGAGGATTTTGTTGATAAGGTATTGCTTGAACAGGATAATTAGGATTTTGAAAATGCAATTGATGTATTTGAGGAGCTTGGGGAGCAACATGTGGTACTTGAGGTGCAAGAGGAGCTTCCATATTATACGGTTGATGATTTTGAAAATTTTGATTTTTAGGATTTTGAAAAGCTATTTGAGAAGCTTGAGAATACATGTTTTGATACATTTGAGGATTTTGCACATGAGGATGAGGATTTTGCATTGAAGGATTATGCATTGGAGGAACTTGATATGCTTGAGTAGGAGCTACTTGTGGATTTTGATTGGTAGCTATAACATGTTGATTAGGCTCTTGAAAAGTCATTGGGTTCATTTGATTTTGGAAATTTTTGGTGTAATTAGATTGTATAGAATCTATAGTCTTTGCCAAATTGGATTGTGTAGCAATAAGACTTTCCATTTTCTTAGTGAGAATTTCCACTTGAGATTGCTCAACTACACTTTTATTTGGCTCTACTTTAAAACCTTGAGTAGGCTCCATCATTTGAGGAGTAGGAGTAGAGTCAAAAAGCATAGCATGGGATTGTTCTCTAACTTGCTCCTTAGTTTGTGGAAGGCTAGCTTGAGGAAGACTAGTTTGCTCATAAAGCATGGATTGTCTTTGATGTCTATGGGCTACAGCCTCTACTCCTTTACGCACTTTTTGCCAATTGTCAGTAAGACCATAGCGCTTATCTGGTTCTTCTAATCGCCGTTCAACTTCCCTACGAGTTTCAGGATGAAGAAGCTTAAGAAAATTGATCACAAGATCAGGTTCCAAAGTTATCTTATCCTCATCATGAAGTTGTTCATAGCGTCTAATATACTCATTTTGTAAGTGAGTAATAGAGCTACTAGGCTTTGGAGAATTGACCCATCGTAAGAATCCATCTCGATTATGTTGGCTATAATCTTCAAGATAGAATTCTTTGAGCATCTCCTTTCTAAAATCACTCCAAGGAAGACTATCATATTGAGTGACACGGTTTATGATAGAGCTATCAACAATTCGTTCAAAGAATGATATCAAAAGATCTTCGGGAAGACCAAAAATCATAGCTTCCTCTTCAAACAAATCTAAGTAGCTTGTAATGTTGATGCCATTGAATTTTCGCTTCTCTCTCAACATAGAAGAGACTATTCTTTGGCCTTGTTTCTCAACAATAAGGGATTTGAATCCTTCCTCCATCTTACGTGAATAAGCAAGTGATGCACGATTCTCTAGATCTCTCACAAATGCGTTTACTTCATGACCAAGATGTGCACGATATTGTGAGAAATCCAGTGCAACACTCAAGACTGATGATGATGAAATGATGAGGATAAAAAATATGAAACAAAGAATATGGATCACAACCTCCCAACAAGATCAGAAGCAAATGCCACGAAGCGTTTCACGTCGGGTTCAAATGTGGAGGTGATCGCAATTCGGGTGGATCGGGTCCGGTCGTGGCACACACAGGGTGTATGAAGCTAATGAATGTTGGAAGGTTTAAAGATGTGAAGGTGAAATTAATGCTGAGTATGGAGAAGAGAGAGATGTTGAAATAATTATGGGAATGGGAATGTAGGTGTGCAAGTTAGATTGATGACATGAATGATAAGAATGAAAGAGAACCATACACACGAATCAAATTTGGAAGGAAGAATGGTCCATTGGAGGAGCTTCTTAAACACTTCCTAATTCTAATCTATATGTATAGCCTTCTTTGGATGATATGTATGCATGACGAGAATAGATGGAATCCTTACACATAAATCAGTTTCGAAAGGAAGAATGGTCCAATATTGGAGCTTCTTATACACTTTCAGAAACTAATAAATATGTATGGATTTGTATGGATTATATACATGCAAGTGAATTATGATGATGGATTTCACTCACAAGCTCAAAGAAACATCCTCACTGGTTCAACGCAATACTGCGGAGCCTTCTCACACATAGAAGAAATAGAAGACATGTAAAAATACTTAAGAGACTGAGAGAGGAGACAAGAGACAAGTGACAAGTGACAAGTGACATGAATTAAAAGAATTTGAATTAAGTTACACGTAAAATATCGTCGTGGTACGTCATGATAAGCAGTCTACTGATCAAAGGTGGTTCCGACCCTCAAACCATGACAGTTCAACCGAATGTCACACGTAAGAAGGTGAGTTCCACTCCAGTGACCCTATGTCTGTCTAGGCTCGTAACGTCTAACTAAAGAAGTCTAGGACTCATTAAAATCAGCTCTAACTCACTCACACGCTCCACCGAGGGTGAGTCAAGATAGAGATGCTGGTTTCAAGAGCCTATCCTAAATTGGAGTTCTAACTTAAATTTGAAACTAGGTTCTATACTCATACTAGCTCACCTTGGATCCTCACTCGCTCAACCGAGGGTGATCGTCTCAAGGAAACCGTAAGCTAGCATGAGCCCTATGGATGCCTAACAATGATGCTCTAGGAGTTTGGAGGGGGGTTTATATAGTTTTTTGAATGAATTTGGGCCCTTGGATCTAGAGAAATCAACTCTCAACTCTATGATCACTACTTTCGATTACAACCATTTGATTAATCAAATCAATGGCTTGGAATTGTTCTTTCTATCAAATCTAGTGTAAAGGAGTGAAATTTAGGCGCCCTCATTCTCCACCATTGGATCTGGGGATGATCTGAACCGTCGGATCAGTGCTGACATCAATTCGGATAAGATAAGCCACTATTTTTGGAGAAACTTTGCATTATTGATCCTTAACTGTCAACAAAGTCTTCTTTTATGGAAAAAATTCGTGGATCCTCCTTCCTTTATGATTTAGTGCATCTCCATCCTTGAATAGGAGCTCATCTTGACCGTACACCATTGTTCAATCATATTTTGACATGTGGCAACCCTTCAAGCCTTCAATTTTCTTATTCTAGAAAACTGCGGTGACCTTGAAAACTGGACTTTGTGCTCTTTGACCCTCCAAAAAGACTTTGATGAAGATGAAACTTTGTAGGACTATGTTTCCAAAGATCTCCTTCAGGAATATGCAGGAAGAACTCCCATATGAATCTCCCTTGTACAAGTTTGACTACATTTGGAAGCTTGCAAGGTGGCATTAAGGTGTCTAGAAAGCTCTGATAGCCTTGAAAATTTGTACAAATATGTAGCCACATATGATCTTTATACATGCCAAACCATATGGCTAACATAATTTTCTATACAAGAATTTGTAGGGTCAAACTAGAAAAATTACATTTTTACAAAATGAACATAGCATATCAATGTGCTACAAAATCCATTTTCTGCTGAAATTTGGGCTATAGACTGCCTTTGACAATCTTTACAAGTATATGGATTTTCATCTAATTTGGTGACAATGAAATTTTTGCCCTAATTTCCCAACTTTGACCAGCTTTGACCAGCTTTGACCGCTACCATGGACTTTCTTGATTTCTTTGAAACTTTGTATGTGACCTTCCTTTAACATCCTTGATGCATCCTGGACTTCTCGGGGAATTCTGGCTACCTTCGCCAAATATGTTTTTTGTAGGCCTTCACAAGTGAGAGAGGAGAGCAAATCTCGACGACAGCGCCGTGTGGCAATACCTTGATCACCTTATAAGGTCCTACCCATTTAGGTGCCAATTTAGTTGAAATTGCTGGGTCTTGATGCATTAAAACCATGGACCGTTCCTGAACTTCATTGGATCTCAGATACCTGTCGTGTAGTCTCTTGCGCTCTTCTTGTGTTACCTGAAGTTTTTGCATTGCTCCTTCTCTGTATTCTTCTAATGTCACCAATCTCTCAATGGGAGGTTCAATTCCAATGGTTTTGATTCCTATTTCCTTTTTGATAATGAATTCGAACGGTGCCAATGCCTCTTTCCCATAAACTAAACAAAATGGAGTCTCGCCTGTGGTTCCCTTCTTCGTGGTTCTGAAAGCCCAAATCGCACCGATCAGTGCTAGCGGCCAGGAGCTTTGATGATCGAAAAATAATTTGGGAAGGAGTCCAATCAAAATCTTATTGGAACTCTCAGCTTGGCCATTTGCCCTAGGGTAGTAGGCACAAAATTTTTTATGGAAGACTTTGTACCTGTCAAATATAAACTGGAGCAATTGATTTACAAAATGTGTGCCCCTATCACTAGTAATTTCCAGTGGACAACCAAATCTTGAGAAAATACGTTTATACAAGAATTTGGCTACTGTTAAAGCCGTGCAGTCCACAGTAGCTTTAGCCTCTATCCATTTAGTGGCATCACATGTGGCCAACAAAATATACTTTTTACCTCCTGGTTGCCCAGTTGGGTTAATTGGCCCTATGAAATCAAGACCCCATCGTTCAAATGGAAGCCATGCGGTAGATATGACTAATGGTTGGAAATTCAATCTGGTTGGCGCGGGAGCACATTTCTGACAGATGTGGCATTCTTTTGCAAACTTGATTGCATCCTTGAAAATATGAGGCCACCAAAACCCTTTGTGGATGATTCTATGAGCCAATTCTTCCCCCTTTAGGTGTCCTTCATTGTGTGCAGCCTCTAGTAACAGATTTACCTCCTCTGGATAGACACACCTTCTCAAGATATCATCCTGACAGTATTTATATAAATTTCCATTTATAAGAGAATAGGCTTTGGTTTTCAAAAGTAATCTTCTTTTTTCTACAGGTGTCAAGTGTTCTGGAATCTTTCCAGTAGTGAGAACCTGAAGAATTTCATCATACCAACCTGTCCGAATTGCTACTAGAAAAAGATTGCTATCCACTAGTTCATCATTGATACCTGTTGCCTTTTCGCTCATTGTAGTCCTGGACACTTGATCTGCCATGTAATGCTCTTTTCCTGGCTTAATATAAATATCAAAATTAAATTCTTGAAATAGGAGTAACCATCTCCAAATCCTTCCAGCTACTCTAGGCTTGTTTATCAAATACTTCAAGGGCTGATGATCAGAGATAACAATGAAATGTACACCAAGGAGATAATGTCTAAACTTCTGAAGAGCAAATACGATAGCCAGACCTTCTCTTTCCGTTGTACTGTAATTCCTTTCAGCTTGGTTGAGTAATCTGCTCGCATAAGAGATAGGTCTATCCACTTTGTGAGATGATGGTTGAGCTAAAACTGCACCAACAGCATGAAGACTAGCATCTGTATGCACATGAAATTCCAATGATCAATTAGGAACACTTAAAAGTGGAGCAGTACATAGCCTCATTTTTAATTCACAAAATGCTTTCTCAGCCTCAGCACTCCATGTGAAAGGGATCTTTTTACTGGTAAGCCTTGACAAGGGCTTAGCAATTTCTGAGTACATCCTAATGAATCTTCTGTGATACCCTGCATGGCCCAAGAAACTTTGCACTTCCTTTGGGCTTTGTGGAATTGGCATGGAAAGAATAGCTGTAACCTTTGCAGGATCAACAGTTATACCTTCAGCAGATACTATGTGACCAAGAAGAGTACCCTTGGTGACCAAAAAGTGACATTTCTCAGGATTCAATTTCAAACCAGTTTTGAGACATTGCTCAAAAATTACTTTTAGATTTTCCAAATGGTCATGGAAGTCTTGAACTGTTGCTCTTTTATCTGTACCTGAAAATACTGAAAAGTCATCCATAAATATGCGGAGAAAGGTTGTTAACCATTTGCCCAATATCAGATACATCGTTCTATTAAATGAAGCTGGTGCATTCTTCAAACCAAAAGCCATGTGAGTATAGACATAAGTGCCCCAGGTAGTAACAAAGGCTGTTTTGTCCCTATCATCAGGATGAATTACTATCTGGTTGTAGCCACTAAAACCATCCAAGAAACTATACAAAGTGTGACCAACTACTTCCTCAAGCACCTGCTCTGTGAAGGGCTGAGGAAATCCATCTTGAATAGTCACTTTATTCAAAGTACGAAAATCAACACATACTCTTATTTTTCCACTATTTTTCTTGGGCACAATAACCATAGAAGAAAGCCACCTGGAATGTTCTACTGGCACAATTATACCTGCTTCTTCTAGTTTTGTACTCTCTACTTTTACCGCCTCTGCATACTTCGGATTGAGTCGATATGGTCTACTTCTTATTGGCGCAGCTCCCTCAAATAAGGGTATCCGATGTAACCCAAGCTCTTCTAGTATCCCTATTAGATCTTTGTAGGACCATGCGAAGACACTTTTGTAAGTAAAAAGCAAAGAAGTTACCTTCTGTAGCAAAGGAGGATAATGCCACAACCAGGATGCTAAGTGGACCATTTGAGGGTTCTCTTCATCCCCTAAATTTACTTCTTGAATCAACGTTTCAGGACTGGTCTTGCTTGAGAAATCATCTCCACTATATGCAAGAGTGGATTTTAATTTATATTCTGCAACATGTTCTTTCATCCATCCTTGAGGTATATCTGCAAAAGGAAGATCTTCTCTGCTCTTAGGTTCATAATCTTCCCTCTCTGATACTTTTATATTGGTTGCCTCCTCAAAGCTTGTATTTTCCTTCAATTGCTCATTCTCCAACACCTTGTGGTCTTCATTGCCCTTTTCTGTAATTTCCTTATCTGCAACTTCTTCCTCAATTTCATTGATCTCCACTGTGCAACACTCTGCACTTTCCATCATCCAATTTAACAATGTATCATCTTCTTGGGGTAGAGAGGGCATTACCTGAGTATCCACAGTATATCCAGTGGTTTTTCCTGAATCAAATCCTTCTTCCAAGTGTAGTTGCAGTTGGCTATTGGTGCTTGTTGAAATCCATAGTTTATTTTTCCCCCAATCTTGCAAAGCTTTTGCTTGTCTCAGCCAAGGTCTCCCCAGGAGCAAAGGATAGGAATTCTCTTGTGGAAGTGCAATAACAACAAAATCCAAGACAAAGTGGCAACCCTGTACTATCATACATAACTTTTCAATAATGCCAAGAGGCGCAACCCGATGTTGATCTGCTAGTGTAACTGTAAATGGTGCCATTTTGGTGGGGTTCAGATTTAGCTTCTTCATTGTAAAATCTGGCATCAAATTGATACTAGAGCCTCCATCTATGATCACACCTGTAAGAGCTTCATCCTTTATACAAACTGATAATCTTGAACTTTGGTAGTCTGCTAAGGGTGCAGGGGGAAAATCAACCATGAATCCATCTATACTAGGTGATTGGACTAAGTGAGCAGAGTGTATAATCTTCAGTAAGTCACTTCTTATTTTTGAATCCATCCTTATAAGTTCATATAGACTAACCTTGTGATGAATACCTTTCAAGATCTGTTCAATGTTTACCTCCTGAGTGTTTTCTTGTAGACTTGTTGATTGGCTCTTTAGAGAAGTAGTCATCTTATCATAAGCTCCTTCAATCTCTACTTGGTCCTTCCATCCAGACTTCTTTTCCTCCTCTTTATCCTGAAATCCTTGTTGTTCATCTCTAGGGGTTGCAGCTGCTTGCCTAGCCCTAGTCATCATGGGCATTGTAGAGGATGAAACGGCATAAGACTGAGTGGTTTTCCCTTCTTCATATGGAGAGACCGCAATCATGTGGATTGGAGCAGGACGACCTCTTGGGCAATCTTTGGTATAATGATCCTTGGCGTCTGGACAATGTTGACAAGGAGGTGCATCTTCTGAGAGGGAACACCTATTTTGCATGTGACCGTACTCACCACAACGATAGCACATCAAAGGTCTATTATATCTAGGCTTTGCAGGAAGATTCTCCTCTCTATTAGATGTATTTGAAGTACTAGCATAATATGAATCCAAATTTTGAGGGTTACCTCTCTGCTGTGTACCCTTGAGGTAGTAGCAATCTCTGGCTTCATGACCATCTTTTCCACAAAATTGACAGCTTACCTTAATAGGGCAATTAGCATTGGAATGTCCATTGTTATTACAGATTGTACACCAAATTTGTCTCCTTATATCCTGAGTGGTCTTCAAGTCTTCTAACTCTCGGCGAAGCTGGGCTACTTCATCATCAGTGCGATGCACTGGTGGCAAGACCTTCTCTTCTTGTTGATTTTGTTGCATCTTCAACGCTTCCAATTCCCTCCCCAGTTGCTCAATAGGATCCAGATCTGCAGCAGACTTTGGTTGTGTATCCCCTTCAAAATGTTGCCTTGCTTCTTCAATGCGTGATGCAGCTGCAACAAAATCATTGAGGGTAGCATCCAATCTAAGAGACTCACGAAGCTTCTGTTGAGATGACCTGGGCAGAGCCTTCTCAATCCACTTTTTAACCAAAAAATCACCTGGAGCATGTGGTAGACGTGCAACAAGTGCTTTTGTTCTAGTGTGAAGGTCATGAAAGGATTCACCTGGCCTTAGCTTCAAATTCTCTAGCTGATCTAGAGCTCTTTCCGAAGAATCACTTGGTCTGAATGTTAGTGAGAAAGCCGCCTTCAGAGCCTCCCAAGTAGCAAAATGACCATCTGCATATTGACTGTACCATTTATCTGCAAGACCCTCCAATGTAGATGGAAAACGTGCTAGCATTGCATCCTCTCTATTTTGCAGACCATGTCCACGACATAAAGAGATGAATCTCCTCACATGATCATTAGCATCCTCATAAGCATGTCCCTTGAAGGTAGGGAATTTGATGTTTAATCTGGAGAGTAAATGAGAGAGATCCTCCATTTGTACTCGTGTTTCTTCGGACGTATCTGAGGAGAAGTCTAGAGTTCTCCTATACCCCTCTTTTGACAATGGTGTCGCACCCAAATCAATAGAGAGATTTAGGGAAGGCAAAGGGGAGGTAGACTTACTAGCCGTGGTTATTGCTTACTTGTTAAGGCTCCTCCGACACGAAGAGATTCCTTATCTGCTCGTGTATGGGTCATGTACCTATTCGCAATTGCAATAGGGCAAAACACCTCTCACAGAAATGCAAATGTCCCACCGTGCGTGCCAAACTGTAGAGGACGTACTGGGGTATCCACTTTTAACAATAGTAGAGATTAAAGATTAACACATCCAGTACGTCGCCTACTCAAGGGGGGTTCTCTTTAGGAAAGTATATCCTTTAACATTTCTGTGAGCAGGTAGATAACAAGGATTGCACAGAGTGGTACATGCTTCAGAAAATATGAGCAACAAGAAAATATGAACAACAATTGACCAAGGAAGACCATACACTTCTTGATTCGATTCAGATGATTACAAGATTTGTCAAGGAAATGCTCAAAAACTAATGCTCGTGAGGTTCGTGGCACTCTATGCAGATAAACACAGATCAATACAAATGGTGAAGGAATTGCTCAAGAGAGTGGAGCTTAACACCAATACTGACTCACAGAAAAGAAAGAAAATCCAAGGCACTCTCTTACACTATAGTGCTCATAGCCCTCCACTGAGAAGCCTACCCTCTGTATCCACACTACAGAGTAGCTCCTACAGTAGGCTTGAAACCACCAAATGCAAGAGAGAACTTCTGTACGTATACACGCGTCAATGTAACTCCAAAAAATGTACCCAAATGAGCACAAATCCATTGTTTTTATAGGCCTCAATAGGTCAAGAGAGCCTTGCTTCACGTCCACTGATCACGCGCCGGTGGATTGCCCAAAATTGAGGGGTAGGTCAAATATTCCACTTGATTTGAGTTGGATCCACAAAAATAGGTAGTCGCCGTGAATGGTTGGCGGCAACATTTGTTCATCCATTTTTACTTTTAACAATTCACTTTTACCTTATCCAAGTTTCTCATTTTGTGTTGCTTTGTTTCCTCACTGGTTTAATTCCGGGAAATTCAATTTGACCAGCTTCAACTGTCTCCATACTCCCAAACCCAGCAGATTGTAGTCGTTGTCCTCCTCATCGCCTTATTGCCAATGATCACTGTTAACTGACGTTGCTCTTGATTCCTCCTCTCTATTATCTGATTGCAGTTGTGAGGACGTACTATCATTTATCCCGCTAGGTTCTTTAACCTCGTCTAGAGTACTTTCTGAGTTTATGATTGCCTGTGGATGTACACCAGTCTCTATTTGGTCTTCCGTTTGTGTAACAGAGTGTTGGGGATCATTATCAAGGAGACTTGCACAAGCGGGTGTGTGTGTGTATAGTTGTGTATGTGTATGAGTGTGGATGTATGTATGGAGATGCACGTGTGATAGTGTGGGTATGTGTATATGAATGGGGATGCATGTGATAGTGTGGGGTGTGTGTGCATATGAATGTGCATATGTGCATGCATGAGTGAGGGTGCGCATGCATGCGTGTGCGTGTGATTGTGTGTGAATATGCCTTTGTGCGTGTGTATGAATGGTTGTGTGCCTGTGTATGCGTGAGGGTATGTATGTATGTGTGGGTGAATGTGTGTATGTACCAGTGTGTGTGTGTGTGTTTGTGTGTGTGTGGGATGTGTGTGTGTGAGAGAGTGTGTGTGTGAGTGTGTGTGAGTGTGTGTATGTGTGTGAGGTCATATGTGCGTGTGGGGATGTGTGTGGGGTAGGCGGGTTGAGCGGGAGGGGTGGCGGGTAGCTAGGCGGGGGGGGGGGGGGGGGGGGGGGGGGGGCTGCGGGGTGAGGGACTGGGTGGGGCTACGGGGTGAGGCAAGCGGGGGTGGCGGAGGGGCGCGGGGTTGGATGGGGTAGCGTGGCGGGGTGAGAGATGGGGGGGTTGGATGGGGTAGCGGGGCGGGGTGAGAGATGGGGGGGTTGGATGGGGTAGCGGGGCGGGGTGAGAGATGGGGGGTTGGATGGGGTAGCCTGGCGGGGTGAGAGATGGGGGGGTTGGATGGGGTAGCGGGGCGGGGTGAGAGAAGGGGGGTTGGAGAGGGGGCGCTTGCGGGAGGGGGATAGGAGAGGGGGGGTTGGATGGGGTAGCGTGGCGGGGTGAGAGATGGGGGGGTTGGATGGGGTAGCGGGGCGGGGTGAGAGATGGGGGGGTTCGATGGGGTAGCGGGGCGGGGTGAGAGAAGGGGGGTTGGAGAGGGGGGTTGGATGGGGTAGCGGGGCGGGGTGAGAGAAGGGGGGTTGGAGAGGGGGCGCTCGCAGGAGGGGGATAGGAGAGGGGGGGTTGGATGGGGTAGCGTGGCGGGGTAAGAGATGGGGGGGTTGGATGGGGTAGCAGGGCGGGGTGAGAGATGGGGGGGTTGGATGGGGTAGCGGGGCGGGGTGAGAGAAGGGGGGTTGGAGAGGGGGCGCTTGCGTGAGGGGGATAGGAGAGGGGGGGTTGGATGGGGTAGCGTGGCGGGGTGAGAGATGGGGGGGTTGGATGGGGTAGCAGGGTGGGGTGAGAGATGGGGGGGTTGGATGGGGTAGCGTGGCGGGGTGAGAGATGGGGGGGTTGGATGGGGTAGCGGGGCGGGGTGAGAGAAGGGGGGTTGGAGAGGGGGCGCTTGCGGGAGGGGGATAGGAGAGGGGGGGTTGGATGGGGTAGCATGGCGGGGTGAGAGATGGGGGGGTTGGATGGGGTAGCGGGGTGGGTTGAGAGATGGGGGGGTTGGATGGGGTAGCGGGGCGGGGTGAGAGAAGGGGGGTTGGAGAGGGGGGTTGGATGGGGTAGCGGGGCGGGGTGAGAGATGGGGGGATGGATTGGGTAGCGGGGCGGGGTGAGAGATGGGGGGGTTGGATGGGGTAGCGGGGCGGGGTGAGAGATGGGGGGATGGATTGGGGGGGGGGGGGGGGGGGCGGAGAGGAGGGCTAGAGGGGGAGCTAAAGGGGGAGGATGGCAGGGGGTAATGGTGGGTGAGAGTGGGGATTAGAGGTGGAGGATGGCGGGGGGAAATGGAAGGGGTGAGTGGGGGAGAGAGAGAGGGAGATTCGGGCCGTTGACCATAAGTAGAATCTCATGGAATCTTGTGAGCCACCCTCCGAACTCGAGCATATTTATCTCAAAACCATAGAGCCAGAGAAAGAGCGTATGGCAATGCAATCTTTAGCATAACAACTCTGTCTATCATAGAGCGAGGAAGGAGGGGTACTACACATACACACACATGCATATGCATACATACATAAACATATGCATACACAAACATGCATATACATAAACACATATGCATACACACACATACATACACACATATACCATATTCCACACACATATATACACACATACATACACAGTCATATGCATACACACACATACACATATACACATACACATACACATAGATACTTGCACCTATGCATACGAAATCGACAAGTAGTAATGGTGTCTTCTTGTACTAAAAATTATTCTTACATTCCAAATGTTCTATGAATAAATATATTAATAGTATAGTTTTCTAACACTATGGGCTCTTCAACATTGCAGCAGAGAACCATTTGAAAATTTATGCTTCTGCTAGTCAATATAATCGTTTATTACTTCCGAGTTATTCTTGCAAGCGGAGAACAGTTCACGAAAGGGAAAGAAAAATGCCCCTTGGAAAATGAGGCTGGCGTAAGAACTACTCTGGGCACTTTACTGGAACTACATCTCAGCCGGTGAATAGAACATAATTCGGAGAAGAATCAATTCTATGAAAGCACTGTAGAATATTAAAGTTTCAAATGTTCTTAGGTTGCCATTCCTAGCATATAACTGGAATCAATAAAGATAATATGTCAATCGTTTTTTCAAACCCTCTACTGATCTTCCTTAAAGAGCTTTATTTGTATTAAACTTAAATATCTCACTATGTATTTTAGTGTTTCTTATTATATTCTTCGTCATGTTAAATTCCAATTCGAACTTTAGAGACTCTTGAATCCCATTTAATGTGGATAAATTACACTGCAAATCCTAGTCCTATGTCATTTTATGTTTATGTTGCAATGCGTGGTAATATCGCTAATGTTCGAAAAAAACTTAGACCCCCATATTATGTGTGATCACTGCTACTATATTATGCTGCCCTTGGGAATAACTTAGCAAAAACAAAAGATCTATTCTTTACATTACCGATTCTCTATCGCAAATAGTCTCGATACGTATTCACGATGAGGATCACTACTGCCCGTCCAATCCAGAAAGCAGTGCACAATGGCCATAACAATGTATAAGTATCTCATATGCGATCTCCAAAATCAAAGGTAATTAGACTATTGCATAAACTATCACGACTCGCATAGAAGGTGAGACATCGTTTAAGAAATACACCCAAAAACATCTTTTGTTTACTTAAACAAGGCCAACATCTAAAACAACAAAAGGAATTACTTAAACCATGGAAAAAAGGCAACACCTAAGCGATGCATCCATGCTGAATAAGGGACGTATTTTCCTCCTTAAACGAGCCATTTAAGCACTCATAAGGTTTCTTTAATGACGTCGTATATTGGCATGAAAAAAACACCATTATGTCAGCCAGTCTAGAACTGTTCGCTACTTTGTGTACACTTATAACAATTTTGGAATGATGATTGTCTCTAATGTGATAATCTCTCTCTCTCTGTTGTTGCGTACTGCTATTTTTAGGTGAAACTTTTATGAGTAGCCATTCTTTTACCACTTTACATATTACCCATTATTTTTCTCAAAAGGGTCATTCAAAGCTGATCACTCTTTTTAGCGATTAAAAATAGCATCCATTATTTTTGCAAAAAAGTTGTTGACCAACTCTTTAGTTATTATTCATTCCTTTAGTGCTTTAAGTATCCTTCACTATTTTTGTGAAAGAAAATCATTGGTACATATTCATTTCCAAAACTCTCATCCAATTCAATAATGTATCTTCTTCTTCGGGTAAAGAGAGCATTATCTGAGTGTCCATAGTATACCCAGTAGCTTTCCCTGAGTGGAATCCTTCTTCCAAATGTAGTTGCAGTTTGCTATTGGTGTTTGTTGAAATCCACAGTTTGTTTTTCCCCCAATCTTGCAACGTTTTTGCTTGCCTTATCCAAGTCCCTTGTGGAAGTGCAATAACAACAAAATCTAGAACAAAGTGACAAACTTGTACTATCATTAGTACCTTTTCAATAATGCCAAGTAGCGCAACCCGATGTTGATCTGCTAGTGTAACTGTGAATGGTGCCATCTTGGTGGGGTTCAAATTCAGTTTCCTCATTCTGAATTCTGGCATCAAATTGATGTGAGAGCCTCCATCTATGATCACGCCCATGAGAGCTTCATCCTTTATAAAAGCAGATAACCTTGAGCTTTGGTAGTCTGTCAGGGGTGCAAGGGGAAAATCAACCATGAAACCATCTATGCTAGGTGGTTGGCTCAAGTGAGTAGAGTGTATAATCTTTAATAAGTCACTTCTAATTTTTTAATTCATCTTTATGCATTCATACTGACTAACCTTGTGATGGATACCTTTCAAGATTTGCTCAATGTTTACCACATGTGTGTCTTCTTGCAGACTTGTTGGTTGCTCCCTTAGTAAAGTAGCCATCCTTTCATAAGCTCCATCCCGTATTCTTTTCCTCCTCCCTATCCTAGAGTCTTTGTTGTTCCTCTCTACAGGTTGTTGCCGCTTGTGTGGCTCTAGTCAGCATGGGCATTGAAGAAGATGAAACAACATAAGACTAAGTGTTCATACCCTCTACTTTTGGGGAGACTACAATCATGTGATTGGAGCAGGGTGGATTCTTGGGCAATCTTTGGTATAGTGATCCTTAGCCTCTAGACAATGTTGACAAGGAGATGCATCTTCTGAAAGGGAACACCTATTTTGCATATGGCCATACTCACGAGAGCGATAACACATCAATGGCCTATTATATCTACGATTCAGTGGACGATTCTCCTCTGTATTAGGTGCATTTGAAGTAATACATAATATGAATCCAGAGCTTGAGGGTTACCTCGTTGTTGTGTACCCTTGAGGTAGTAATAGTCTTTAGCTTCATGGACATCTTTTCCACAAAATTGACAACTTACCTTGTTAGGACAATTAGCATTGAAATGTCCACTGTTGTTACATATTGTACACCAAATTTGCCTTCTTATATCCTGAGTGGTCCGCAAATCTTCTAATTTGCGATGAAGTTGGGCTACTTTATCATGAATGCGATGCGCCGACAATGGCAAGACCTTCTCTTCTTGGTGATTTTGCTGCATTCTCAATGCCTCCAGTTCTTTCCTCACTTGCCCAATAGGGTCTAGTTTTGCTGCATTATTTGGTTGTGTATCCCCTTCAAAATGTTGCCTAGCTTCTTCAATGTATGATGTCACTGCAACAAAATCATTAAGGGTTGCATCCAATCTAAGAGACTCACGTAGCTTCTGTTGAGATGACCTAGGCAAAGGTTTTTCTATGCATTTTTTAACCAGCAAATCACCTAGAGCATCTGGCAGACGTGCAACAAGTGCTTTTGTCCTAGTGTGAAGCTCGTTAAAGCATTCACCTAATCTTAGCCTTAGGTTCTCTAGTTGATCTAGAGCTCTTTCTAAGGAGTCACGTGGTCGAAATGTCTGTGAGAACGACGTCTTCAAAGCCTCCCATGTAGCAACATGGCCATCTGCATATTGACTATACCATTTGTCAGCAAGGCCTTCCAATATGGATGGGAAGAGTACAGCATTGCATCCTCTCTATTCTGTAGACCTCATCCACGGCATAGGGAGAGGAATTTCTCACATGATCATCAGCATCCTCATAAGCTTGTCCCTTAAAGGTAGGGAACTTGATATTGAGACTAGAGAGTAAGTGAGAGAGATCCTCCATCGGCACTGGTGTTTCCTCTGAAGTATCTGAGGATACGTCTAATGTTCTCCTATGCTTTTCCTTTGACAGTGGTGTTGCACCCAGATGAATAGATAAATTCAAAGAGGGTAGAGGGAATCTAGGTTTACTATTCGAAGGTAAAGATGATTTTTTAAGGCTCCTCTATACAGGAAGAGGCTCCTTGTTTGCTCGAGTATGGATCATGTACCTACTTGCAAGATGCAATAGGGAAAAAAATAATGGAAAAGGACTATTTATTATGCTAAGTGCCTCTCATAGAGATGCAAGTGTCCCACTGTGTGTGCCAAACTCAAGAGGAGGTACAGCGGTGCCTACTTTTAACAAGAGCAGGAAATATGCACTTCCAGTACTTCGCCTACTCAAGGGAGGTTCTCCTTAGGGAAGTATACCCTTTAACATTTTTGTGAGCAAGCACGATCGCAATAGCTGCACAATATTGCAAATACTCAAAGAGAAGATTAATGACAAATGACTACAGTGAAGGAGAAAACCACTTCACTAGTTTGAAAAGATCATATAGGCAAAAGAAATGCTCTAAAAGTTGATACTCTGGGCTAACATGCCATTCCAGAATTAAACAAAATCAACACAAGAGATCCGTGCAATACAATGTATACAATTAGATGAAGACTGCACTGATTAACTAGATGAAGCCTTGCACTGATCAGTACAAAGATATGAAGACCTGCTCTAAGAAAATACCATTGAATCACACCGAATCGAAAAATCAAGCCACTCCTTCACACTGTAGTGCTATTAGCCCTCCATTGGGAAGCCCACGCTCTGTATCCTCACCACAGGGTGACTTTGACCTACAGTAGGCTTGTAGCCATAGAGTGCAAAGAGAAGACCTCAAGAGATGCCGGAGCTAAGATACCTATATCTCTAATGTGTGCAAGTCCATTGCTTTTATAGGCTTCCATAGGCCAAGAGCACCTTCTCGATTTCCCACATTCACTGAATATGCACCGATTGATTGCGCCAAATAGGAGGGGTAGGTCAAATATGGTACTGGCCACCAATTTTAAATTAAATCCTGAAAAATAGGCACTCAAGGGTTTTTCATCACGACTGTTTGGTGGCAACACTCATTTATCTTTTTACACTTGTTTTCACACTTTTGAGTACAAGCTGAGGTCTCCTTCTTAAACAAATCACTTTGCCAACTAAGAATAGCCATGCACCACCACCCATAGAATCAAGAAAGAACTCTCAATCTGTGCATCCTTACTAGCCTTGTTAAGCAATAAACACCATTCATTCTTATCATGACTCGGGCTTTTTCCAACATCATCACCAAATAGCACAAATTTATAACTTTTGTCATGGCTAACTGCGGGAAGGGAGAGAGAGAGAGAGAGAGAGAGAGAGAGAGAGAGAGAGAGAGAGAGAGAGAGGAAGAGGGAGAGGGAGAGAGAGAGAGAGAGAGAGAGAGAGAGAGAGAGAGAGAGAGAGAGAGAGAGAGAGAGAGAGAGAGATAGAGAGAGAGATAGAGAGAGAGAAAGAGAAAGAGGGAGAGGGAGGGAGGTAGAGGGTGGTGGAATGGAGGGCGCTATGGGTGGGAGGAGGAGGAATGCGATGAGTGCATGGAGTGGAGACGAAGAGTGGGTCGAGTGGAGGTGGAGGGTATGTTGAGTGGACGCAGAGGGTGGGTGGAGTGGAGGCGGAGGGTGGGTGGACTAGAGAGGCATTGAGGATGGGGGGAGGAGGGAGGCGAAGGGTGGGTGGAGTGGAGGTGGAAGGTGGGTTGTGTGGAGGGTGGATGGAGTGGAGGGTGGGTGGATTGGAGTGGAGGCGGAGGGTGGGTGGAGTGGAGGGTGGGTGGAGTGGAGGGTGGGTGGAGTTCGGGGTGCTGTGGGTGGGGGGAGGAGGGAGGGAGAGGGTGGGTGGAGTGGAGGCGGAGGGCCGGTGGAGTGGAGGGTGGGTGGAGTGGAGTGGAGGCGAAGGGTGGATGGAGTGGAGGGTGGGTGGAGTGGAGAGGCACTGAGGGTGGGGGGAGGAGGGAGGCAGAGGGTGGGTGGAGTGGAGGCAGAGGGTGGGTGGAGTGGAGTGGAGGCAGAGGTGGGTGGAGTGGAGGGTCGGTGGAGTGGAGGGTGGGTGGAGTTGGGGGTGCTGTGGGTGGGGGGAGGAGGGAGGCGGAGGGTGGGTGGAGTAGAGGCTATGGCGTGCACAGGCTATGGCATGCACAGGCTATGGCGTGTCCTCCACTACACACGTGAAGGTGATGAGAGAGATAGACAAAGATGATGCTCAAAGTGCAGTGGTGACATATCATTACAAAAATTATTTTGCTTTTACATATATTGGCACATTGCCAGGTCATCGAATCTCCCCCTATAGCTCAAAATGAGCTTGGATACAAAATGAAAGAAATACATATGTCCATACAAGATGAAATAACATGAAATGAAATCTAAATACAAACAAAAGCTTTCTAACTCCTAAAGCTTCTCTGAAGCTGATAAACTTTTCATTGGGAAGAGCTTTGGTGAAGATATCCGTCCCTTGTTCTCCAGTGTTGATGTGAATCAACTCCACTTCTCCTTCGACGACCTTCTCATGAACAAAGTGATAATGAACTTCAGTGTGTTTGGATTTTGCATGATAAATTGGATTCTTTGATAACATTATGCTACTCACATTGTTACAGTAGATGAACACCTTTCCATCAAAGTAGACTCCCATGTCTTGGAGTAGATACTTAATCCATGTTACTTCACAAATGGCTTGTGTAATACCTCTATATTCAGCTTCGGTGCTTGACAATGCAATAGTTGGTTGCTTCTTGTTGCTCCAAGAAGTCATTGCACTTCCAAGTGAAAATGAAAATCCACTTGTTGACCTTCGATCCATGGCATTTCCTGTCCAATCCGCATCTGTGTATGCATATATGGGTGGTTGAACTTTTTTCTCATAAAACAAGCCAAAGTCGCATGTCCCCTTCACATATTGCAATATGCGTCGCACTCCATCCAAGTTCACTCCACATGGTTTATGCATAAACTGACTCACTAAACCAACTGCAAAACTCAGATGCGGTCTTGCCTTGGTTACATAAATCAAACTTCCAACCATCTTCCTATACACATTAGCATCATGCAAGTACTTCCCATCATCCATAAGCTTAACATTTGCATCAAGTGACGTATCAACAGGTTTGCATGATCTCATACCAAATCTCTCAAGCATTTCTAGCATATAATTGCATTGTATCATCCAAATCCCTTCTTTCATTGAAATTACTTCAATTCCCAAAAAAATATTTTAGCTCTCCCAAATCTGACATCATAAATTCAGATTTCACTTGCTTTTTCAAATCAAAAATCCTCTTCTCATCATTGCTAGTAATGATCAAATCATCAATATAAAGCACTAATAAAACCATTTCACTTCCTTGATTCCATACAAAGAGTGAATAATCAGCCTTTGATTGCATAAATTCGAGGTCCAATAACTCTTAGTGAATCGTTCACACCATGCTTCGTGCTTGTTTCAATCCATAACGTAGTTTCTTTATCTTGCATACATATTGAGGATATTTTGGATGCACATAACCTTCTGGTTGCTGCATATATACTTCCTCATGTAATTTTCCATTAAAAAATGCATCATTAACATTTACTTGATACAATTTCCAATTGTTTCTAGTAGCCCATGCAATCATGCTTTTCACCGTTGTCATTTTCACCACTCGACTAAATGTTTCATCATAATCCAATCCATATACTTGTGCAGATCCTTTTGCAACTAAGCGCATTACTTTTGCACTTCACTTTATATACCCATTTACATCCAATAACTTTCTTTTTTGTTGGCAATTTCACTAATTCCAATGTATCATTCTTCTTCAATGCATTCATCTCACCATCCATTGCTTTGCACCAATCTTCACTTTGTGACGCATCATGAAAATTCTTTGGTTCTTCATGCTTTATTCTCTCTGTCATGTATGCATAATGAAGATTCATAGACTTAATGTATAGATTCAATCTATCAATAGGATGTTTTACTCTTGTAGATCATCTCAAAGGTGTTTCTTCATCTGATATTGAATGTGTCTCTTTCCTTGCATGTGGGGGAACATATTTCTCCTTCATATTTCTTTCAACATCCCAAGCGTAACTACCTCATCATCAATATCTGAATTAGACATGTACGTATCTTTCCCTTTTTCCTTCCTTCTTGCATAGTCCTTTGCATTTTCAATCCATGATGTTTCAAGTGTAGGAAACTCATATGAACCATAGTCTTGACTCTCTTCATGGTCAAAATGTCTACGACTTGTTCCTAGCTCATCATAAACATTATGAATAGAATCATCCATTTCATTCTCTATCACAACCATGTCTTTGGGTGCATACCATGATGATTTTTCATTGAATATAACATCTCTACTCACTATACATTCTTTTGTAATAGGATTATAACATCTATATCATTTCCTCTCTTCTGAGTATCCAACAAATATGAACTTTTCAGATTTTGCCTCAAACTTGTGTCTCAACTGACTAGGCACATGTGCATAACAAATACTTCCAAAAACTCGTAAATAGCTCACATTTGGCTTGTGCTTCCATAGACTCTCATAAGGAGTGAGATCATGAATCATGCCTATGGGAGCTCTATTTATAACATGCACAACCGTATGACAAGCTTCTACCCAAAACATATCTGGCATGTTCTTTTCATTCAACATGGCTCTAGCAACTTCCTCACTCACACGATTTTTGCGTTCTGCAACATTATTTTATTGTGGTGTGTATCTACAAGAAAATTGCCTTCAGATTCCATGATTACTAAGGTATTGATCAAATTCTCTTGAGATATATTCTCCCACTCAATTTGGTCCTAGGCATTTTATATACAATCCCAATTGCTTTTCAAATATATTTTTGAATCTCACAAAACACTCAAAAACTTCACTCTTATGCTTTAGGAAATAAATCCATGTATATCGGCTATAATCGTCAATGAATATCAAAAAAAATAGTGAGCCACCAATTGTATTTGTTCTAACATGTCCAACCACATCACTATGGATTAGCTCTAGTGGTCTCCTCCCTTGCATTTCTCTTCTTGGAAACTTCATAGGTTGATGTTTTCGAAATGCACATGCTTCACATATTCTTTCAAAGTCTTAATGACCAAATCTTGGTAGTCCATGCACTAACATTTGCTTTTCCATAGATTTCAACTTCCTCAAATTGATATGACCAATTGTTTTATGCCATAATTGAGCTATATCTTAGTATTTCACTATTCTTGGCATACATGTTCTCATAAAGGGGTGTACCCATGTCAAACGTGAACAATCTACGCATTTTCTTTCCCTGACCAAGCAATTTTCCTCTTTTTCCATACTTGAAATCATGTATAAAACAACCATGTTTATTGAAAATAACTTCCATGTCTTGATCTACTAGCTGACCAACCAAAACTAGGTTCTTTGTAATGCTAGGAAGATGTAAGATATCACTCAATGTGTTTCAAACACCATTTCTTTGTATTAGTGGTACATTCCCTATGCTCATCATGTGATTTGTGCAACTAGAGTCTATGTACCGGTTCAAATCGTTTCTAGGTTTTGACATACTATTCAACACATGCTCTATTGCAAACATATTATCTCTGCCTTAGTCTCTATATGAACTTTCAGTAGAGAAATTTCCATGTGCCGCATAATTGCTTCTACCTCTTCCTCTTTGACTATTTTTCTTATAATAACAATCTTTCTCAAAATTTTCATACTTGTTGCAATGGTAACAGTTCCCATGTGTCTGTGATCTTCCTCTACCTCTCGAGTTTGATCTTCCTCTACCTCTTGACATATCCATTGTGTTTGCATTTCGAGAACATGATCATCCACGACTAGAACCTCTTCCGCTATGCTAAAAGAATGCATGATCTCTTGAACTGCCACTTCCCGATGCATTCAAACCAAGTTTTACTTGTTCTTTCATGCAAAGGGCTACTAGCTCGTCAAAATCTGGCATAGTGCCTCTCAGTGAGATAGAAGTATCTAAGCTCTTGTACTGCGGCCCTAGACCATTCATCATAACTAAAACCATATCATCATCATCGACCGTGCAATTTATGGAAGCTAAATCGTCATTGATCTTTTTAATTTCAGCCACATAAACCATTATGGATCTATTTCCTCACCATATACTATGAAACTTTTGCTTTAAGTGAATGTTTCGAGCTTCCTTCGACGTACCATATATCTTATGAATTATGTCCCAAGCTTCCTTAGGTGTGCTAGCCTTCATAATATGTGGAATCAGGCTCTCTCATATACACATCGAAAGCCAATGGAGAACCTTTCTAGTTTTTTCCATCCATGTTTTATATTCCTTTTGCTCTTCTGCATTCGGGTTCTCTAGAAACTCAGGACACTCGTCCTCTCCATTCACTAATCCTCATAGACCTTTTCCCATCAAGAAGTTTTCCATCCTATATGACCATATGTGGTAATTGTCTTTATTTATCTTATCACCAACTATTTGCGCAATGTTATAACCCATTCTTGCAATTTATGCACTTCTCTATGCAATAGCAATCTTATGGCGAGGCCTATAAAAAATGTGACAGCATTTCAACTGTATTTCTAGATATATGCACCAAAAATTGAATGTTCACAAGTAATCTCAATGGTTTTTCTCTTGTTCTAAGCACTCCCTACGTCTCTATGGACTTATATGCTCAATTTTTACCTCTCCGAAAAAATTTTGACAGAGTCTCCTTTATCCAAAGTGTACATGAGCCAAATCAACTATAGTGAATCCACTCCAAAAACCCAAACTCTGGGTAAAAGCATCAATAACAGCACGTAATATAGGCAAATAATCTCTCATGGGAGGCCTCAAATATATACATTCATCTCGTGATTGGTACAGGAGGTCTTTGGACTGTCTTATCTTTGGCCTTCCACCTATATCACTAGAGTATCTCCAAGCATGAGAATATCCTAGTTAAGAACCTTACCTCGTCCCTCAGTTTTTGTTTAAAATCAATGGTTTTTAGCAGGGTAATAAACCTCATAAGGTGCATGAGTTTTTCACATTAAGGACCCATAAAAAGCTTACATTCGTCTCACAGCATGTGAGTATTGTCCTTTGAAGGACCCGCAAGAGAATACATGGCGTTGCCTGCCACATGCAATCAAAAATGAAAAAATAAAAAACTGAAAGTCAAATGTGTACCTGGTCTTATACTCTAAAAATGAATTCTCCGCTCTTCTCTTGCAAGATACATGTGTATTGTATTTCACTTGTTGTAGGTAAAAGATACAATAGCTTCTTTTTTCTCTGCTCTCTGCATCAAAATAACATGCCTTTCAGAATAATATTTGTTGGATTGCCTTGGTTGATCATGCCCTTTTAGTTGCCACTTGTTTCTGCTGAGTTTGCTTAATCGTCGTATTGACAACACTGCCACTGAAGAACTACTGCTAGACGAACCCATCATGCTCCATTTTAATACTGATCATACTCATCAATAGTTGGCCGATGGCTGACACCATACTGAAGGCGGCTTTGCTTACACGATTTCTAGAAGAAAGAAGCGAAGGTTGTTCTTCATTCCCTAAGGGACAAGGATTGTTACTAACAGACGATGCTGCAGGTGAGTGACAAACAGGAGCTGTCGCTACTCATGAATTTAGGAAGGCGTGGAGTCACAAACTATTGAAAATTGAATTGCGTGCAATCACTCAGCTTCATCCTTTTACTTATCTAATGGCTTTGGCATAGGTTCAGAAATATAGTGTACATATGGAGGGCCTCAATTTTTATGAAACATGTTGTTGGGGGATTCTTAGACAAGAAGGAGTTTGAGGGTTTGTAGGAGAAAAGGAAAAGACCACAAGAGGAAATACACCTTGGAAGCTTCTGTCGATTGATTACAGTAAGACAATTACAATGTTTGAAGCACAATACAAGCCAATACTTCTCTGCACACTCACACAAAGTGCTCAATTACAAAATACCAAATTTCCCAAAGTCTTCTTGCCGCCGGCCTCCTCTGCACTAGACCTCCACCTGCTTCAAGCTTATCCTTGTGCACACGTTGCACCAAGCTTCCACTAAGGGGGAGGAATGAATACCTTTTGTTGGCACGCGCACACTGCAAGGAGACCTTGAGATCCTTGGGGGACTAGCTTAGCACTCTCTGCACAATCCCTTAGTCCCTCTCCATACACTCCTTCACTTCCACTTCTCTGCGTCGCACACTCGTGACTCTTGCACTTCTCTCTCTTTCTTCACTCAGACTATGCCTCTCTTGCTTACTCTAAGATTGGTCCAAGAATAGTCCTTGCCTTGATTTGAGTGTGTCGATCATGTACGCTCCTAACTGCAATAGTATCTTGGTGCTCACTTTGATGTCCCAAGATTGTCTTCACAAGTGGCAGCCAACGACTCACTGTTTTGTCCTGTAGTGACTTTAGACTAAAACCAAAAACTTTAATTGGGGGGACATACTTTCCCCTGTGCGTACGCTGCCGCTTCACATACCTTTACCTTTCATTTTAAGTCTTCACTTTTGCACATAAGAGGGGGTTCATCTGAACCTTCCAAAACACTGTAAAACACACTTTGAACCTTAGGGAAATTAGAGAAAATACCTATGCAACCTGCAACCCACTTTCTCCAATTTACCCTTTGTGGACAATTAATTGTGCACTATTTGTGCACTTTGACACCTGCACTTTAGCATTTTGAATTTGCACCTGTTGACTTTGATCTATTGACTTTGACCTATTGACTTTGACCTTTTGACTTTGACTACAGTTGACTTTGACCAACATGACTTTTATGGGCTCAACAGTTGCCCACCACCTAATGTGCTCTCCGTCCCGGAGAGCTATAGCCAAAACTCTGAGCATATAGGACACCATGATAATGTAGCTGCAAAACTTGAAGAGGACATCTGAGCAACATCCAATTGCACCAAAAGCAGGATAGAACAAGCACCCGAGAAGAACTAAAAATTGGAATTTGCCATGGAAAAGCAAAGGGTTGCAATGGGAGGGTAGTAAGGAAGGGGTAGGGAGGGCTCAGGGTGCAGACATGGATGGGGCAGAGAGGGTCAAGGATGTGGCTGGGCAGATTGGTAAAGGGAGGGATTGGGAGTAGGAATCAGGGGTCTGGAAGGGGCTAAAATGATCAAACTCCAGGACTATGGAGGATACATATGGGAAACATAAAAACTTAATGGAAGATGAGGTGAGAATAGAACATGTGGACAATGTTGTGAAATAAAAACATGTGATAAATGTGCTCCAAACATATGGGTTTTGACCAAAAGTCAGAGAAAAAGTTGGAATTTGGGAAAATAAAGCTAAAAACTGAGTCCAGAGGTGCCAAAAAACATGAAAATGACTCCATTTTTGTAAAAAACGGCCAACTGAGGCACGATCGAGAGCCAAAAGCTTTGAGCCAAAAGAATAAAAAAAATAATAATAAAAATTTAATTATATGTATACTAAAAAAAAATGGTACTCTCTTTCTTTTCTTTTTTTTTTGAACGCTCATACAGAAAAAGCAAAAAGATAAAGAAAAATAAAGAAAATAATAATAAAATAAATAACTAAATAAAATAAAAATAATAATAATAAAATAAAATAAAAAAATAAGAAAATAAACAAAAAAATAAAAATTAAATGGGGGGGGGAGGGGGTGGGGAGGGGGGGGGAGGGGGGGGAAAGGGGGGGGAGGGTTGGGGTAGGGGGAGGGAGGGGGGGGGGGGGGAGAGAGTTTTTTTTTTTTTTTTTTTTTTCTCTTTTCTTCTTCTTCAACCCGAAAATCCTGGGGGCCTTTTTTTTAGAATAACCCAAAAAATAGAGAAAATTGAAGGAAAAATAAAAAAAATGCCAAAAAATTCTGAAAAAATTCTCATGAAATTTTCTACAGGGCTAGGCCCAATTTCCTTCATCAAACCACAGAGAGCCTCCTTTTATTCCTCCTATTTGGCAAGAAAATGATATCAAAAAAGGATAAAAATGCTAGAAAAATTTCCAAAAATACCCAAAATTTTACTTTTGCAAAGGTTATGAAATGCCTTCTAGGTTTGCTAAAAACACAAGGAACGAGAATGAAATTGATAAAGAAAACTACTAAAACTAAGCAAAATGAGATGAGAAAGCTATGTACAACGTGGACAGATTTTGTAGTTCCAGGTGATCCATACTTCTTCAAGTGTAAGCAAAATGAGATGAGAAAGCTATGTACAACCTGGACAGATTTTGTAGTTCCAGGTGATCCATACTTCTTCAAGGGTGGGGGGAGGGGGGGCGGGGGGGGGGGGGGGGGAGGGGGTGGGGAGGTGGGGGAGGGGGGGAGAGGGGGGGGAAAGGGGGGGGAGAGGGGGAGGGTGGGGGGGAGGGGGAGGGAGGGGGGGGGGAGAGAGTTTTTTTTTTTTTTTTCTGTTTTCTTCTTCTTCAACCCAAAAATCTTGGGGGCCTTTTTTTTTGGAATAACCCAAAAAATAGAGAAAATTAAAGGATCAATAAAAAAAATGCCAAAAAATTCTGAAAAAATTCTCATGAAATTTTCTACAGGGCTAGGCCCAATTTCCTTCATCAAACCAGAGAGAGCCTCCTTTTATTCCTCCTATTTGGCAAGAAAATGATATCAAAAAAGGATAAAAATGCTAGAAAAATTTCCAAAAATACCCAAAATTTCTACTTTTGCAGAGGTTATGAAATGCCTTCTAGGTTTGCTAAAAACACAAGGAACGAGAATGAAATTGATGAAGAAAACTACTAAAACTAAGCAAAATGAGATGAGAAAGCTATGTACAACCTGGACAGATTTCGTAGTTCTAGGTGATCCATACTTCTTCAAGTGTGTTCATGATAGGCCTGAGCCTTGATATGTTGACCAGTGGCAAGGCCTCTCCTTTGAGCGTCTCTAACTCCACATCATCCCAATTTAGCATTGTTTTGACTCGATAAGGTCCTTCCCAATGTGGAAGCCATTTTCCTCTCAATTGTGTATGAAGATGAGGTCTATGGAGAAGAACTAACATGCCTGGTTCTATGTTGTTGTTCCACAGATGTCGATCATGTGCCTCCTTCCTCTTCATCTGAGTCTCTATCAATTGTTTTGTTGCTAGTAGACGAATCTCCTTCACTTTATGTAGTGCTTCGAGCCTCTGAGAGACATCACAATCTTTCTTGCCCTGCATGAATGTTATCTTAGGTGATCCATGTAAAAATTCAAAGGGCTCAATGGGCAATATGCCATAAACCAGTTGGAATGGAGAATATCTCGTGGCCTCTTTGTAAGCAACCTGTATGCCCATAGGGTACCTTGATAAGCAATGCCCCAGGAAGTGGGCTGTAACATACACTTCTTCCTTAAAATTGAGATTAAAACCTTATTTGTCGATTCAGCCTGACCATTGGCTCTTGGATAGTAGGCATAAGAGGTCCTATGTAGAATTCTATACCTGTTGAAAATTTCCTGCAGGACCTTATTGACAAAATGCGTAGCCTGATCTATACAAATTTCAAGTGGACATCCAAACCTGCAAATGATGCTACTGTAAATGAAATCAGCAACAGTTTAGGCAGTGCAATCTGGGGAGGCAATAGCTTTAGCCAACTTTGTCGCATAATCTATAGCTATCAAGAGATATTTCTCTCTTTTTGGAATCGCGGGAGGGTAGATGGGCCCTACAAAATCTAGCCCCCACTTCTCAAATGGTTGCCAGGAAGTGGAAACAATCAAGGGGCTATGCCTCTGCTTGGTTGGCTTAGGTCCACACCTCTGGCAAACATCACATGCCTTTCCCCATTCATCCGCATCCTTAAATAGTGTAGGCCACCATAGACCAGCATCCAGTATCCTCTGACTCATAATATGCCCTGGAAGGTGCCCACCACCTGTTCCTTCATGTGTAGAGTGAAGGACTTCCCTCACTTCTTCTTCTTCCAAACACTTCCTTAACCTGTCATCCTTGCCCTGTCTATATAATTTATCTTCAATGAAGGTATATGGTCTACTCTTGATTAGCAGTCTCTTCCTTTGCACAACACTAGCCTTTTCTGGATACAAACCAGTTTTAATGAAATTCTTGATATCCTAATAGCAACCTTGAGCTTGTACAGCAAACAGATGAGCATCTAGAAAATCATTATTGATTCCACTAGCTTGATTCATCATATTGATTCTGGATAGGTGATCCGCCATAACATTTTCTTTACCTTGTCTGTGGACTACAGAAAAATCAAACTCTTGGAACAACAACAACCACCTCCATATTCTATCAGTGGCTTGTGGTTTGTTGAGCAAGTATTTTAGTGGTTGGTGATCTGTTATAATAGTTAATTTTACTCCGAGTAAGTAATGATGAAATTTTTGGACAGCAAAAACCATTGCTAGGGCTTCCCTTTTTGTAGTACTGTAATTCCTTTCAGCCTTGGTCAAAATTCTACTAGCATATTCAATTGGTCTGTCCACTTTAAATTCTTCACTGGGTTGGGTCAAAACTGCCCCCACTGCATAGGCACTGGCATCTACATGTATATGAAAGATTTTTGACCACTCAGGTGTGATCAAAATAGGAGCACACACTAACCTTGACCGTAATGTTTGATATGCTTTTTCCTCCTCTTCTTCCCATTTAATAGGAACTTCCTTACCTGTAAGTCTAGCCAGTGGTGTGGCTATCTCTGCATACATTTTTATAAACCTTCTATGGTATCCAGTATGCCCCAAGAAACTCTGAACCTCTTTAGGAGATTTAGGTTTAGGCAACTTTAATATAGAAATGATTTTGTCACGATCCGGGGCCATACCTTTAGCTGACACCACATGTCCTAAGAGAGTTCCTTCTATCACAAGGAAATGACATTTGTTTGGATTGAGCTTTAGCTTAGTCTCCCTGCATCCCTTGAAAACATTCTGCAGCTGCCTCAAGTGATGGTTTAAACAATCTAGAGGATTTTCTTTATGAGAGCCTGAAAACGAAGAGAAGTCATCCATGAAGATTCTAAGTGATTCCAGCAATACGGGGCCAAAAATTAGATTGACCGTTCTGTTACAGGTGGTTGGAGCATTTCTGAGCCCGAATGGCATTTTTACATACACATATGTTCCCCAAGGTGTGATAAAAGCAGTCTTTTCATGATCCTCTAGGTGTATTGATATTTGATTATAGCCACTAAATCCATCCATAAAGCTATATAATGCATGCCCACCCACTTCTTCAATGACCTGCTCTGCAAAAGGCATTGGGAAACCATCTGGAATGGTCACCTTGTTGAGTGCTCTAAAGTCAACACAAATTCTGATTTTATTAGTATTCTTGTTTGGTACTATAACCATAGGTGAGAGTCACTCTGAGTGTTCCACAGGAATGATGATTCCTACATCCTCCATCTTCTGTATTTCCACATAGACAGCTTCAGCATATTTTGGATTAAGTCTATAAATCTTCCCTCTTATGGGTTTGGCTCCATCAACCAGTGGGATTCTGTGCTCTCCATAAGTTGCAGGCACTCCTTCTAAGTCTTTATAATGCCAGGCAAAAACATCTATATAATGGATCAAGAATGATTTTACCTTTTCAAGGAGCCCTGGGTGGCTCCACAACCAAGTGGCCACCAAAACTGGCCGATTATTGTCTTGAGTGCCTAATTGTATTTCTTTGATAGGATTTCTCTCTACCATATTATCTTCGTGCTCATCTTCTTCCTTGTCTTCTTCTACTAGCTTTTCGTGCATTGCTTCATAAGCAGGTGTGTTTTGGATTTCAATGTGTTCCTCCTTGTCCTGCATCCATCCTACAGGGATTTCTTGAATCGGGAAAGAACACTCTTCACTAGAATCTTTTACCTTGCCTTTAGCTTTAGTAACCTCCTTATCTGTTGTATTTGAGAGGTCTCTTCCTACCCCTTCTGTGGTCTGTGATGGGCTCTCCCAATCCATCAACCTCGACTTTCTCCTTATCTTCATCATAACCTTCAGTCGTGCAAGAATTATTAAGAAAAATTCCAAACCAAGAGGAAGAGTTGCCTGGTTGGAGCCAATTTAGAATATCCTCTTCTTCCTCGAAATCTATTTGGGGTTGATCCTCCGATTCTGGTTCCATGCATATGCCAACTGTTTGCATCATGCTAGTGTTTCCTTGATTATCTGGGCCCTCTTTTAAATGAATCTGTGTCAGCTCTTGCCCTTTCTTTTGTACCCACATAGTGTCCTTGCCCCAATCATGAATGACACTTGCATGCCTCAGCCATGGTCTTCCAATTGAGAGGGGAAATCCTCCTTCAACCTGCGGCAATCTTAAAATCACAAAATCTAGAATGAATAGATTACCTTGTACTTCAAGTGGAACTATCACTCCCAAGGGCCTTACTTTGCTCTGATCTACCAAAGTAACAGTTAGATTTGCACGCCTTGAAGGGTGGAGTCCAATCTTTTCCATTGTATGTTCAGGCATCAAGTTAATGCCAGAACCACCATCCACAATAACTCCTTGAAATTCATGACCTTTGATAGATACTGTTAGCCGAGGACTTTTATAATCTGTAAGGGGTGCTTCCTGTAACATAATCCTGGTAGGAGATGGTTGAACCACACCCTAAGAGAGAGGATTAGGAAGTAATCCTCAACCATGGCTTTTGGGGCAAGTGGTTAGCCCATCACATTCCTAACCAAGAGGTTGTGAGTTCAATTCCTTACATTGGTATCAGAGCATTCACTCCATAGCTCTCTGTCCTTCATCATCTTGCTCATCAATTTGCTTTCTCCTATATGCGTGTGCATAAGCTCTTCTACGACGTAGAAGTATGCTCGCGGTTGATCAGAGAAGAGTGCCGATTTCCTCGCGTTAGCATAATTAAGCTTAGAGAGAAGCTTGGCAAAAGATTCAGATCCTCTCTACTGTGTAGAAAAGGGGATTCGAACCCCAGTCCCCCCGTTTATAGGGCGCTGCCCTATCTACAGAGACAGACCGCAGTTCGCGACGTTTTCTGTGCAAAAGATGTTTACATCAGCGCAGATCTACACGCAGCCGGGACTAAGATTCGAACTCAGGTGCCCGTTTCGAGAACACGTCGAAGTAGCCACGTGCTCAAATCGCTTAAGTGCTGAACTAATCCGCAGAAGACTAACTCAATCTGTAACCGCTGAAGTTGGAAGCCACAGAGCCAAGCCAATTCGCACGTCAAATCGTGGCTTTAATTGAAGTTTCTAGCACTTGATTGTTGCAGACTGGAACCCGAGGAGCATTCTTCTTTTAGCCAAAGAAACAAGCAAGGATAGTTAAAGTTTGAGCAAAGTTTGAAGAAAGCGGAAGCTGTGGAGTGAAGATCCGGAGGCCTAACTTCGTCGACCTTGACGGACCAAATCATCAAGAACTATTTCTTGATGAGGAAGCTTCAAGAATGGTGAATAGCTCCTGGCAAGGATCAAGGGATGGACGAAGCTATGATCAAAGCTAAGTATTTTCCAGTTTTTGCTTGGCCTTAATGCTTGATTTATCTTGTTTTCATTATTCTACACTTAATCCTAGATGCACATTGAAATAGCCAAGATTTCAATTGATTAAGTCTAGATTAGAATAATGAATTAATCCATTTCTCATTCCAAGCATTAGTTTGCATTAAGGAAAGACTTGATTTCAAAAAGATCCTTGTGCATCAAAGAATGTATTTTGGTAGTTTAAATACATATTTCCCCCATTGAGTAAGTTTTCTATTGCACCTCAAGGGTATGTTTTTATATCATAGTGCATTAGGACAAAGGAAAGGATATACATGCATCAGGATTGCATGATATACATTCTTAGTACAAGAAAAAATCGTGCATCAAGCTCATGCATGATTGTTGTATTATTTTTTGGGCATGCAAAGAACATGCATGCATACGCATGTGAGCATATGCTTTTGCATGTAGATACATGCATTTGCATGATAGAATGGAATGCTGTTTGCAAGTAGATATGAGAATGTACTCTCTTAGTATTTAGCTTACTTTATAAAGCTCGCAATTTGACATTAGGGAAGACCAAGGACTAGTTAGTTGCAAAGACATACTAGTTCTAGTTTACAACTCAAGTAATTAGTCGATTTCTTCCCAAGTCGATACTCCGCTATCAAAGACAAATACTTAATGATAATTTAAGTATGATAGATGTCCTGCTAGGTATAAGTAAGCACTAGGAGAAAGTTAAGTAATAAATTTTCTTGATAACCAAGAAAATTTAATTCCTTGCAAACTCTTTTATGATGTATGATGACTCTAAGTCCTGGATGTACTTAGAAAGTCATACTGATAAGCTTTAGTTGATTAGTTATACATTTTATGTAACTTCTCAAGCATCCCAAGGTTGGATGAAAACGTCAACTATATTTCCAAGTTCCTTGAGTACTCTTCTATTTAGAAGATTTTGAAAGTTTAAAGAAGTTTCTTTGTGGTTTCAAGATTTGTATCTCATGATGAAACCTCGGTAAGTAACTTTTTGGAATTGAGATATGAAATAGTCAAGCCTTCTATTTCATGTGAGATCATTCTCCTACCATGTTTAAGATGAATTCATTTTTGGGAAGGTAGATGTTCCAAGTAGAGGATCTTAATTGATTCATGAACTCTTCCCAAAATACACATAAATTCATATTATATGATAGGTCCAGGGAATGATGCAGGCAAAACCTCTTTAGGATATAAATGTTTTGCCAAGATATAAAGGTACCAATCTTTTATAAATTTTCATTTGATTTCATCCCAAGGGGTGATGGAAATCAAAGGTTAAACCTCAACATCAATTGATCCTTGACGTCAATAAAAGGATGTTAGGTTCTATAGTTGCATCTCTAGTAAATGATGCAACTAGCTAAGCAATCTTTAGGAAACTAATATAAGTCCCTAAGGACTTGAAGCAAGTGTGAACTTTTCATTTAGGAATAGAAAGTTCCAAGAAATGGATTTTCAATCCATGAACTAAAGTTCAAAGTTGTGTTCACCGTAACATTACTATTGGATCAATCATCAATAGATGCTTGGACTTTAAACATAATTTTGATTGGTGAAATATGTTTAAAGGACTCTAGTAACATCTGAAGATTGACCAATAATAATGAGTTTTGTATCAAACTCAAGAATAGAAGTCGATATCACATAAATGAAAGTTCAACTTAAACTTTTATAGTGACATGGGAAACCATATCCAAAAGGTGATATTTAGTCTCTAGTTTGATACTCAGGAAATGAATACAATTGAATCAGTAAATTTTTTGGATATTATTTGAAAGAATTTCTTTCAAATGTTCTTTTAACATTGCAAAAGATTCCAAGATGAATCATTTGCTCAAGTTATTTGATTCCTTAGAAGGAATCTCAAGTCTTTGAAGAATGGCATTCTTTCAAGTATTGAGAATGAAATTCTTCATACTCTTTAGTCTGTAAGTAGTTCCTTAGCAATTCCCAAACCATCTGTATTGGTTAATTAAGTCCAAATAGTGATATAACCCAAAGGTATATCAAAGATTCTTAGCTTTGGAATCTGAGAGGCATAAGTGTATGCTTGGACTTGAGAAAGATCTCTAAAAATCCTGCAGGTAAGCAAAGCAGCTTAAAGATAGTTTAAGAGATCTTAAAGATAAAGACTAAAGTCTTTATTTTTATCGCAAGATCAACCAGACTTGATCAATCTTGGCCATGATTGTCCAAGTAATGTGCGATTAGAACTACTTTGTAGATTGCCCAAGTATTGGCAATAAAATTCCTTTTGGGAATTATTCACTCAGGTTCCATTTATTCAATGGAAAACTGTGAAAAAGAGTAAGTTGTTCCAAGTCTGAACAGAGTAAAGAAATTCCAAGAATGTAGTTTGCAACCGTGAAAATGGTAATTAAGTCTGTGGAAGGTAAAACATAAGTGTTTACCTATCCTTAAAGGGATTTTGGTACAAATCCAGAAAGCATGAGCGGATGCTTAAGACTTAAGCAGTAAAGAGATTCCTAAATAAAGTCCCCAGGGTAGGTACCTAAAGCAACAGTAAACAAAGGAATCTAAAGACAAGAAGTCAAAAGCTCTTGTCGCTACAAAATTGGTCAAGAATAACCAATTGAACTTGAATTTGAGAAATTCAAGAACTTGGAATTCTGATTGGTTTTTTCATTTGAAAACCCTAGTAAAAAGGATTGGAGATATTCTATTAAAGGTTTTTCAAGTTCCCAAGGATAAGCACAAGATCGTGAAACGATCATGTCAGAGGATTAAAACCTAGAATATCAAGATAGAGATAGTACCTGAAATTGCAAAATTCTTGTCAAGAATTAAAGCTAGAAGATACTCTATCAAGAGATGTTTAGACTTTAGGATAAGAATCACCCACACATTAATGTGAATATAAAATAGGGTGGTATGGGACACCAGATTTTATACTCAGATTGATGTAGGAAAGATGGTATGGGACATCGGACCGTGGGATGATAATTATCTTTTAGTCCTAGTTTGGATTTTTGAAGTTAGGTTTCATCCTCAAGGGAATTAAGACTTCAAGGAAAGTTTAATTCGTAAAGAATGAAAGTAGTATCTTACGATACTTCAAGATGACTTCAAGATCAAGGAAATTGAAGATATGAAGTAAGGAACTTCCAAGATCTTCTTCGAACACTTCAAGCTTAAGTGTTGTCAATCATAAATATTTGATAAATTTCTAGAAAAGTTGAACTTTGACTTTGAGTTGATCTTTTCAACCAAGGATTTGATTGACTAAGTCAAGCACCAAGTTTTTCTAGTATAACTTGATAAATTCACTCTTTTGACTCAAAGAAATGCACAAGAATTGCATTCTCAGTAAGGAGTCAAAAAGACTGAATATGACATGAACTTAGTCTCAAGTGAAGCATTATTTGAATACTAAACTCATCGACAGAACCTCAATGGATTGACACACTGATGTTGTTTTCCACACGAGTATCTTGTGGTTGGATGATGTTTTCGAGTTGCTTTGAATCTTTTTGAGAATCCAGTTTATTTCTCTTAAAGATAAAGAAAATGCTTCAATATGTTGAAACAAATCTTTGAAAAGTTAAAGTCTTGGGTCATCTAGACTTTTACTCATAACAAATTTACGTATATTCAAAGTTTGAATTGGTTGTACAGAGTCTTAGTTATTTCTTTCCGCTTTCCAAATCTTTTGGAATTGGCTTAGATATGGTATCTGATCCCTTTTGCAAAAGACCAGGGTTAGCCGGTTAGAATAAAATAACTAACTTGAACATCCTAGATAGATGTTATGTACAAGAACCTTTTCAATCTTCAAAAGATGATAAGTCTAAGTGGACTTATTCATTTGAGTTTGCTTCAAGTTATAGCATAAAAGATTTCCTAGAGTCCAGTATACTCTAGAATAGGGAAGTTAGGAATTGCTCATCAGATTGACAATTCCCAAGAACTTTCAGTTAAAGTCTTTTGAGAAAAGTATCCTAAGTTGGAAAATTTTCATTTTGAATTTGAATTGATCAAGTTAGTATGGTTGACTCAACAGAAATGGTAAACTTTCTCCTATAAACTTTCTCCTACAATAGGATTTTGTAGCCCATTTGGACAAAGTAGTCCTCTAGTCAGGTGAAAAAATTAAGTAACTGTTGGATTAGAGTTAACCATTATACAAACATCCAAGTTAGATGTTTGAGACAACCAAACTCCAAGTTCTTCAAAACAAATTCAAGTGAATCAAGAATTCTCAAAGTCTTGCAAGGGATAAGAATCCCACCTTCATTACTAAGCCCATGCACCAGTTATGCCTAGAAATGGACTAGTAATTTGAATCCACCTAGTTCACATGTTTGTGCCTAGATCGCACATCCAGAAACTGTGAATTAGCCAGGGATGTCATTAGATCCACCCTCATTATTCTTCACTAGTTTGTACTTTGTCCCGTCATCAAAGTACAAAACCAGATAGTGTTTTGAATCATTTGGGCAAGGATGCCACCACAGAGATGAGACATGTTCTTCCAGTTCTAGAACATGACCATGTTCTTCCAGTTTTAGAACATGAGGCTCGGGGGTTGCCTACAGTTATATATATAGCTTTATTTTCGAGGACGAAAATCTTTCCCAAGGGGGGAAGAATGTAATAAAGTAAGTCTATGATCTAGGGATCCGATGGCTTCAGACAGATCTGAAATCGGATACCGTTTGGTCACTCGTCTGTAGGACCAAAGATCTCAAGAGTAGACTCAAGCATAAGTCATGTGCTCTCATATTCAAGTAATCCACTTAGCCTAGTGGTTAAGTCTCATGGTTGTGAAGGAGGAGGTCTTGGGTTCAACTCCCATGGGGAGCATGGGGAGAGAGTTTTGCCCAAAGAGCTCTAGAGCCTTCTAACTCAAGTTAACGTGAGTTAACTTGAGTCCAGTGGACTTAACTCAAGAGTTCAGTACAACAACCACTAGTGGACTCTAGTGGAAGGTACTAAAGTAGTGGTCGAGATCACTCCAGCCACTAATAGACTCTAGTGGTGGATATGAAAGGAGTGGAGGAGATTGCACATGCACTTGTGGACTCTAGTTACATTTGTGGTCCTCATTAGTTCAAGCAGCTATATATACAGGCATAAGGTTGGGAGGAGAGTCATCTCTCTAGCATGTGGTGGTCGTAATCCTTCGTTCTATTGCACTTCCCCTACAATTTTTCCTTTATGTAAAACAGCAGTCTTTGCCATCAAACTTGTAGTGGAAGCTTCATCAATTATCTACAATAACTCTGACCGGAATTTCCCATCCATCTTTATTAAATAAAAAATACAAAGCTCCTTTTTCATGGTCTTGAGTAGTTTTGCAGCCTCTGATTCCTTGAGAGCATGGGCTCCAGTTGACTTATCAAACTCCTCATGAGCCCTGTTGAAGGCATTCCCAATGGCATCACTGGTGCATATGCGATCTCCTTTTTGCCTTGTATCTGCACCTGTGGTGGCTTTATCTTTAGATGGTTCTCTATCTTGATTCCATTCCTTAATCTTTGATCCTTGTCCTCTGTCTGCTTGAACCTTCCCATTGCTTCTTGTCTGCACAGTCAAAGATTCTATTTCTTCTAATTGCACCACCCTGGTAGATGGTGATGGCTCATTGACTCGATCACACACTTCTTCTTTGTGCACAGAAATCATCTGAATATGGGGCCCGGATGAAGAGGCTTGATTCTTAGGACAATAATTGGTATAAGGGTCTCTTGCCTCTGGGCAGTTCCTGCAAGGAGGGGCATTTTTTGGTAGGATGCACCTACTTTGATAGTGCCCGCATTCTCCACATCTCAAACAGATGATTGGCCTCCTAGGCCCATTTCCAAAGTTATTCCTCTGTCTAGGATTATAGTTGTTACCTTGATTTGGTGCAGCAGCCATCACATTTGCTAGTGTTGGGGGTCCTACTTGTGTCCAGTATGTTGTTGTAGGCATTCCCCTTGATTGGCATTCATGGGCCTCATGGCCAACTTTCCTGCATAATTGACAAGTCACACTTAATAGAGGACATTCACTTACTATGTGACCTTGCTTGCTGCACATGGAACACCAAAGTCCACTCTTGATGCCACTCCCTTTCAGTTCCTGCAGCTCCTGTCGCAGTTGAGCCAATTCCTCTGCTTGGGGCTCCTCCTCCTTTTGGAGCTTTAGTGCTTCAATCTCCCTCCTCAACTGAGCAACAACAGTCTCCTCCTCTTTGTAGGGCTTATTCCTTTTTAAGCCCTCCAGCTCCCTCCTTAGTTGGATCACTGGATCCTCCATTTCTGTACCATATGTTGGTTGGGAAGAAGGTGCTCCATACTGGTGCCTTATCTACTCCAAGCATGTGGCTGTGTTGATGAACTCTTCTATGGAGGCTGTAGGTAACACTAATTCCTTTTTTTTGCATTGGGTGGCCACTAGTAGGGGCTTAGCTAACCATTTCTCAACAAAAAAATCGTGTGGTGGATCTGGCAATTTAGCCATTAGTGCTTTGGCCCTAGTCACAAACGCTGGGAACTTTTCTCCTGCACCCAAGCTCAAATTTTCTAGTTCTTCTATGATAATCTCCGCAGTGTTGCCATGCTCGAACTGATTTTTAAATGCATCTTTCATCACATCCCAAGTGGTAAAATGGTTTTCAGCAAACTGGTTGAACCACTTATCTGCTAATCCCTCTAATGTGGCAAGGAAGAGAATAAAAAAGGCATCCTCCCTACCCATTAAGCCTCTAGTCTTACATAGTGCCAAAAACCTTCTAATGTGTTCATTCGGATCCTCCTAAGCTAGGCCTTTGAAAGAAGGAAACTTTATATTTAATCTAGAGAGTAAAGTTTCCAAGTGGACTAGAGGACCTTCTAACAACCTTCCTTCTTGTCTGCTTGCAGGTGACCCTCAATGTTTGGGACCGGGTTGCGGTCATGAGCAGCTCATAGCCCACTTAATAAGAGACACTTGATAAGAATATTTACCTTTTGTTTGATGAAGTAGCACTGTAGACACATCACCTCTGCTATACTTTGCACTTGGTTTCTCCTAAGCTCAAATCTCCTTGGAAGTCCCACCGAGCGTGCCAAATTTTGTTGGGGATTTCTTAGACAAGAAGGAGTTTGAGGGTTTGTAGGAGAAAAGGAAAAGACCAGATTCAGAGGAAATACACCTTGGAAGCTTCTGCCGATTGATTACAGTAAGACAATTACAATGTTTGAAGCACAATACAAGCCAATACTTCTGTGCACAATCACACAGAGTGCTCAATTACAAAATACCAAGTATCCCAAAGTCTTCTTGTCACCGGCCTCCTTTGCACCAGACCTCCACCTGCTTCAAGCTTATCCTTGTGCACACCTTGCACCAAGCTTCCACTAAGGGGGAGGAATGAATGCCTTCTATTGGCACGCACACACTGCAAGGAGACCTTGAGATCCTTGGGGGAGTAGCTTAGCACTCTCTGCACAATCCCTTAGTCCCTCTCCATACACTCCTTCACTTCCACTTCTCTGCGTCGCACACTGGTGACTCTTGCACTTCTCTCTCTTGCTTCACTCAGACTATGCCTCTCTTGCTTACTCTAAGATTGGTCCAAGAATAGTCCTTGCCTTGATTTGAGTGTGTCGATCACGTACGCTCCTAACTGCAATAGTGTCTTGGTGCTCACTTTGATGTCCCAAGATTGTCTTCACAAGTGGCAGCCAACGACTCACTGTTTTGTCCTCTAGTGACTTTAGACTAAAACCAAAAATTTTAATTGGGGGGACATACTTTCCCCTGTGCGTACGCTGCTGCTTCACATACCTTTACCTTTCTTTTTAAGTCTTCACTTTTGCACATAAGAGGGGGTTCACCTGAACCTTCTTGACCAACATGACTTTTATGGGCTCAACACATGCTCATTCAATTTCTAGAAGTGCAATGAGTATCTACACTATCTTCATGATTTCATAGAAAATCCTGTAAGTGCATTAACATAGTTCATTAGTAGTTTGATTAATAGTTGATGAGTCGAAAGCTATAGTTTTCATTTATAACTCGTGGTCAATAGACGTAATGGAAGAAGAAGCATGAGTTTGATAAAATCGAAATACGGAGGTAAGGAAGGATACATATTTTCAACAACAGCTGCATATAGAACTCTATGAAGATTCTTTTTCAAGTTAAAGACAGGTTTAAGATCAGTTTGGGAACAGATCTAACAATATGATCCAAAACTGAAGAATACGAAAGCGTGTATTCTCATCATAGATATACTTAATATTGACTTTATTTTACCGTTGAACTGGAGTCCGAGTGGATTTGTTCACAGCGTTTTCCTAGTTACCTTTGTGTGACAAATAAGAAAATGTATTCTAGAATCATTCAAAAAAATATTTTATTGGTTGTTTTAATCTTGTAGAATCTTTATACGCTACTTAACACGAGAATCTATGCGATAACAAAGAAAAGAAAGCGAATTGATTGTCTTTATAAAAACGGAAAGCGAATTGATTGTCGACCATGAATGCATGAAGGAACACACGACGAAAGTAGCACACAAAGAAACTCCGTCATTCTCTGCACATAGGGAAGGTCGTCTACAAACAAAGAAGGTCGTCGACACAGGGAAGGACGCACACAGAGGAAGTCGTCGACACAAGGATGACGGGCAAAAGTTTGGAAAAATGCCCATCTTCTTTTGTCTTAAGCCTCGAAGTCACGAGACTGTTGGTTTGAATACGACAATGAGATGAGTTCTTGCAGAAAAGCCAGCCCTGCAAATAAGAAAAAAAGCCAAATATGTGGAAATAATGCACGTAGATTGACAGATGCGTGGATGAACCAGACATCTATCTATGAGGGCCACTTCAACTGGACACAACGTGCAGTTGATACTCTTTTATTAGTTTCTATACAAAAGGTGCCCTTAGCCGTTTCAGCAAGTACACGTAGATATATCTCAGCTCCAGACTTTGACCAATGACTGAAAACAACAAGAACTGAAAACACACGCTTACATCCAACATATGGTACAGAGGACTTAGAGATACGCTCCTTAGAGCTGCGGCATCCGTGTGCCTATAATAATAAAGCATAACCGCTAAACCACACCATAGTTATTCTTGTTCAAGCGTAAGGTTACAATTAACATTGTCCTCCAAACACGTGCGCCTGGGTGGCTCTTGGAGGAAGAGGCTCGATGTCCGTCTGCTGGATCGCAAATGCTCCATACAATGCTGGTAAGCCAGGATGATTAAAGGCTTTATGGCCTGTAGACGTTGTGAACTTCGGCTTTTGTACGTGATTACGCCTTTTCTGGGACTCTCTTTATATAAACATTATAAAGTCAAGCAACATTATAAAGTGAAGCAGTGCTAGCTTAGGCGCCTGAATATATCTTCTTCCTTTAGGAACGTTTGAGTTCAGCTATTCTTGCATGCACTCACACGACACTCCTCATCGTGATTTGAACTTAGTTCCCATCGGAAAATCTTTCATCTGCGACTGTCTCAGGTTTATAAGCGCAGGCTAATGCTCGGTGCAGCAAGGTCGACTTTATTTCAAGAAAATCTCATCATCTGGTATTAGGAATGTCATATCCAAGCGCCTACACATAGCTGGACCCCAAGCTATGTCATTTCTAATGGATTCTAGATATTCAATACATGCTTGTGTGAGAATCGCCCTTCAGTGCTGTACTTTCCAATTATTTGAGCTATGAGGAACCCTCAGTTTGGTGATACCATTCTATTTTGTTTCGGAATGAAAGTATTTATATTCTAAATAGAGGATATTGAGTTTGGTTTCTCTTAATCTGAGCAAAGCGAATGCATCGGCTTATAAATCTTACAGATCTACGGCTGTGTCCAAATTTATGGATTTCGATATTTTTGACAAGCCACGTATATTCATAGACTGCTTTTCTGAATTCTTCCCTCCCTGTAAAGATGGATCGTTCTCATTTTCGGAAAGAAGTCATCTACTCCTCTTCGACCTCTCCAATACTGCTTAGGCTCCATGTATGTGATTTCATTACTTGTTCTTCCTTTTTGCTTCTACACAGATCAGAATGCTTCAGCGTCCACAATATCCATAACTTAATGGATCGTTTATTTTACCTTGAAGCATAATCATAGTATTCCATTTATAATCTATATTCTATAAGTTACGCTGGTAGTCGGTTTTTTGTAGAAGTTATATTTTTGGTTCTTTCATCATCAACATCTACATGGAGTTTAGAATTAGGAGAACGGTCTTCTTGTACTTAAATAATTCGTGCATTTCTACATGTCTGTGTAAGATTGACAATTAAAATTTATTGTGATTGTTTGACACAACATTGATTGTTACTTCACAATAGTATCTGTAAGTGTATGTGTGCATATGATTGAGAACTACAATCTATTGTAATTGTCTAACTCAGCATTGATTCCTACTTCTCAATGGTATGTGTAATCATATATGTGTGTGTATGATTGAGAATTAGAATCTATTGTGATTTTCTTACTTCACAATAGAATGCATATATGTGATTTAGACCTGTAATAGATAGAAAATGTAAATATATAGATTAATAGATTTAAAAACTTTAAGAGAGATTTAGAGTAGTTTGTATATATTTGAAGATATATATCTAGTGGAATGTATATCTTATTTCATATTGGTTGAAAGTAATTTATGTTGTCTTTTTGTAGATATAAAGGGTTCATAAAGCAAGCATTATGAGAAAGGCAAAAGAACCATAATATGTGATTATTCATCAAGAGGGGAAAACAATCCCGGCAATACAATGAAAATTTTGTGGATATCGTTATGTAGGAAATGCAACTCGGGTAAAAAGCATCTTTTTAGTACAAGTCATAATGTGGCAAGATGCTTTAATCTTTATGGTGATATATGGTACACTTTGCACCTTATGCAAACAAACGTAAGTCTTAAGGTATCATATGAAAAAGATTTAAAGCATTAAAATTTAACAACACCTTCGAAGTAGTCTAGGTGTAGAGCAAGAATGAGTAGATGTATCAATGACAACAAAGATCCTCATGATATTTCTACTCAAGTATAAGAAAGTATTTTCGAGAATAATCAAGATACATGTACTCCATTTTCTCGAGCTACATAAAGAAACAGTGGACTCGGTGAGTGTAGTAAAAGGGGTGGATCTTATAATATGTCACCATCCTTTTATTGTGCTAAATGACATAATACAATGCCTATAGCTTTTGAAAAGCAAGATTGTCTTGACCTTCATCTTAAATAGACTCAAGCACTTATACCATTTGGGATTCCTTTCAATATTATTTGTAATCTTTTTTTCATAGATGCTTTGATGTTAGCTGTACAAAAAGGATTCACCATGCAAGATTACAATAAAATTCCAATAGATTATGTAGAATAAGTGAAGAAAAGTACTAAAGGTATTTTAAAACAGAGAGTGCTTGATTATGTACCAATGTATGGATGCACAATAACATTGGATAGATGGACAATTTGTCAAAAGAATCTATTGATTAATTTCATGATTAATGTCCCTAATAGAGTCAAAAAATGTTGGGCATAATCTCGAAAAAATCATTGGTATCACTAAACCTTTTGTGGAACGTTTACAAATTGTTGATACTAATAAATTTGTGAACGGAAATCTTTATTGGATTCTTTCAGAACCTCTTCAAAACGTGAAAGACTTTTATCAATTTTCATTACGAAAAAAACAAAGATTGTATCATTTGTAAAGAAAAGATGGATGCAAATGCAGACTCATTTACATGGAATAGGGGTTCTCTTGGATCCACCATTTCAACACACTTTTCAAGTTTCAAACAAAGAAGTCATGCCAAATTTCAAAACCATGTGGCAGTTATTACTTCCAATGTAGACGGTCTAGGCATTCCACCAAAGACTAGTTTATGTAAATCAATGGGGATTTGTTGGAGATCTATGCTAGATTGAAGCGAGTCAAAAGCATTCATCTCCTATATGGTGGAAATAGTATGGAGTTGAAGTAGTGGAGTTGCAACATATAGTATGAGAGTGCTTTTAGTAATAGCTTCAATTGGTGGTTGTGAACATAATTGGAGTGCATATGATTTTCTTCATTCATAATAAAGAAGCCCCTTTAGTGTATCCGATGATGATGATTGGGTATATGTTTTTTGTAATACGCATTTGTCACATGCTCCAACCAAGATAGCTGCTACAACAACAAAACAAGCTTTTGGAGAATTTGAAACTCATGAATGTTTAAAAAATGATTTGCGAAGTGATCATGATCTATATGTAGATCACAATGATGGCTCACACATGGAAAAAATAGATGGCATGGTACTTGTAATCGATGATGATATTCAAAATCAAGCAAATCATGTACTTTGAATACATTGATTAGATTCAATTGCAAATGCTTTCTTTATCATTAAGTGATGTCTTTGATTACAAAAAGTCGCTTGTTATAATTCATAAGTAGTGAACCAATCAAAAGATTATGATGCCTTTGATAGTTTTCGCATATCGATCCTCATATGCATTGAGAGATATTTGTAAATTTCTCATTTGATTTTCTAAATCATAAATCCTCTTTTGTGGATCATTTTTTGTTCTTCATAATCTAAGAATTCTTGATCCTTCATGGTATAATTATGCTCCCTGCGATAATAAATCTTGGATAAGGTTGGAGGGATAATGGATATACATTAGGGTAAAATTCACTAGTACCTTCGACTCCACTCATTTCTAGTCGATTTTTCCAAATCAGGTAGCTTGGAAAAGAACTTTTGTTGGTGAATGTGTTGCTCTACCAAATTCACATAGTTTAATATAAGCATGCTTAGCTCTACCAGATCTGAGGCTCAAAGCGCAAAAGAATGTTGCTAGTATGGAGATCATTGTGGGAAATATTACACGTGTGTAAAAATGATACTGTTTGAAATAATTTATTTATCACCTTCTAAATATTTCTCTTCATAGTTGCTATATCTCGTTCTTTGTCTTTCATACTTATGCTTTTTGGTACGTTTAGGTTTTCCTCTTTCATTCTCTCGAATCAAATGTCTAAGGTACTACCGTACAACAATTTGAAAATGAGATAGAGTCTTTTGCTATGATGCCTAGCTAATCCAAGTGGACTGATACTTTGACTACGAGTAAGAGGTAAAATTGTGGTTGCATTCATGGCTTCATTCTCTCATTTTTGTATTTCAACACCATGTAATTTGAATAACTTTTCTACAAAGGTCTTGATGAGTCTACATTGGGTTATTCTTACTTTATAGATCATTCCATGTTGTCCTTCCCCCACAAGAGCTGCATCTTTGGAATGAATCAATGAATATGGGAGCAAACATAGATTGCTTCATGTTTGATATCCCATATTCACATGTATATCTTTTTTATTTGGATCTATTGCTTGTCTCTCTCCATGTTTAGTCATGTCGGGTCTCACTGCTTTCCTCCCTTCATTGTTTGATAATGTAAGTCGACAAGTTAAATTTTGTCAATGAATCTAGGCATTGTTGTGGTATCCAATGTTGATGACTCTCCTACTTTGATTATATGTACAAAGATACGAGTGAGATATTTGGGCATTTTCTCATCTATTACTTGTGCTCCTCCTAATACAGTACCAAAATTATCTTCAATGTTGATGTATGTTATTCTAGGTAGTTGTTCAATGAAATATTTGTATTTGGATCTGTCCATTGCTATAGTGATTGGGTCCTCTCTCATTCCATACATGTATGAGCACAAAAAAGCTTACAAAAATTGTTGCTCATGCTTATTTCCTTTATTTGTCATTTGTGTAAATATAAAAACTAGACTATGAGATAAAATTGAGTGAGAATTGATACTAAAAATTTAAACACTAATCTAGTTCATAAGGCCACTAAAAAAAATAAGTCTCATAATTAAAATGATAGATACTTAAATACATTTTAAATACACACAACACAAGGATAATGAGAGCATAGTGATTCCCTCAATTGAAAAAAAAAACTTGGACTATCACTTATGCAATGCTCCTACTAGAAAGTTTTGCATAAGGGACACCCCAAACTAATGCATAAGTGACACCAAGGGTTCCTTATACTATGCTCATAACAATCGTAAGTAATAGCATCAAAGCCTAAGAATGCTTGTAGCCACAGCGACAATTAGGTTGTGATGCTTTAGCATTGAATAAATGATGCACTAGGCATTGAAAGGAAATTGATTTCTCTTAGCACACTTGTGTTGGGATCAAGTGAGAGAGTGAAAGAGCGAGATGATTGAGGGAAAGAGCGAGTAAAGGAGCAAAGGTACATGCATATGCATACACACACATGCACATACATGCACACATGTGCATACACATACATACATACACACATATATACATATGCACACACATACATACACACATATGCACACATACACATATACACACATATGCATCCACACACATACAGAATCACATATATAGATACACATATAGATACTTGCACATATACATACACACACATAGACACACACACATACTCACATGCATACATACATATACATGCATACATATGCATATGCATACATACTTAGAAGCATGGATACACACACATGCACATACATACACACATGCATACACACACATTTACACATACATACACACATATACACACATACAAAAATGCACAAATATGCATACACACATACACATACACATATAAATACTTGCACATATACATACAGACACACACATAGACTTCCATACATAAACACACAGGCATATACATGCATATGCATACATACATAGACACATGCATACACACACATGCACATACATATGCACATATGCATACACACACATACATTCACACATATACAGATATACACACACATACATACACACATATAAACATACACGTACACGCACATAAAAATACACATATTGATACTTGCACATATACATACACACACATAGATACACACACATACTCACATGCATACATACACACACATGGATATGCGTACATACATAAACACATGCATACACAAACATGCATATACATACACACATATGCATACACACACACATACAAATACACATATACACATAAACACACACATGCATACATACATATACACATACACAGACATATGCATACACACACATACACATATACACATACACATACACACATAGATATTTGCACAATTGCATACACATACATAAACACACATAAACTCACACATATTTATACACACACATGCATATGCATGCATATGCATACATACATAGACACATGCATACAGTGTTGGAGGAGATGGTGGATAGTCTTCAATGATGAAGTGGCGCTACAAAACCCTACTTCACACCAGCCACGAACAAGTGTTGGATAGTGTAGTAGGCCTCTTTAGCTTCCGAATGATCACAAATATACACTTATGTGCTTTGGAACATGATCCTCTAATCAATGGATCAAAACAGATGAGTAGGAAATTGATCCAAGATCATGGACTTGCTATTTTAGTCTTTGCACATGTTTAGTAGAAGGAATAGTGCTCTCATCCTCCTTGGAATTAGCCAAATTCCTTTTGGTGGTATCCAATTACCTTAGATAGGTACCAATCATTATTTATTTCAATAAAAAAGATGGACTACACACGAAGAATGATGCTTAGCGAAGAGCTTTAAACTACAGACCAGAGAGTAATGATGTGACAATATCTCATGATTTAGTGAAGTAATATGAATGTCACTTTGTAGCTATGAATTAGACAGTACGAGGATTCTATAGAATTTTAAAGCACTTCAAATGATTAACCATGCACTGAGAACAAGCTTTGAGAAATTCACTGTTCTTAGATGGTCATATCAGAAAAGTGAGGTAGAGATATGATCAATGTATATGCATTAAAACACATAGTAATACAATGTCATTGGCAATATTGAATTGAAAATTATGAGGGCAATGAATGGGGCTATGATATTGTAATAGGTCTCTTTTCTAGTGAAATAATTCATTTTGAACTTTCTGAATTTCATTGTGGGGATAATGCTTAGAACGAATAATTAGGTCATTTTATGCATGTAGGGAAAATTTTGGGTTGACAAGTTTCATATTCTCTCTCTAGACCTTAATTGCATCATGTTTTCCAGTGGGATTTTGAAGGTGAAGATGAAAGAATTAAGGAAAACTCTGTATGAGGGAAAGGTAGAGCAAGTAGAAGAGAATAAAAGTGCCTGTGTGAGATTTTTGTGAATCATGTTCTAAGTACCTCGTTCAGGGTCCTACGTTTAGTTCATTATAAGAAAATGCCTTGATTTTACTCTCTCTAGAATTTTAAACCTTGCAAGGCTCAAAAGTGGCATTTGGAGGTGTATTTGGACCTCGGACGTCTCTAACACTATTGTGCAGATCGAAAAATTGAATAAAAGTGTCGCTCACAAGCTTAACCTAATTCCTCATTGTTTTTGAGTTACAGGGCTTTGAAAAGTGCCGTTTTCTCCAACACTTAAAAAAAAAAACGAGGGCTTGTCTAATTCTATTCGAATCCGTGTTTCTCATGCTCACGTGTCACCATGTATGTTTTCGGATATGTCTTCTTGGTGTTTTTCTGCTATTTTTGACAGATATGCTAAAGAAAGGAAGTACACTACGATCGCATGGCTTTTTGTGAAAGTTTTGGAGAAACTCGACTTTTTCTAAATTTGGTGGATCGCACACTTTTTTGGGGAGCACGGCTGCGATCAAACGGAAAAAGATAAGAAGGCCTGCGCATCAACACGGAGGACACACAAAAATCTGAGAATTACCTTGTGATTGAGATTGTGATTGAGAGTGAGAGTGAGAGTGAGAGTGTGATTGAGATTGCGAGTGAGAATGCGATTGTGATAGCTCGGGGGTGGTCGGGAGGTAGAGGCTTCGTCAAGAAGCTATTGTCCAAAGCTACTGTAACCATTGATTCACATCTATAATATCAGAATTCTTCCTTTTGTGCATCATATTTGTTCTACTCTTCCGCATCAGATTTTCTTTTACCTTGTGCAATCTCTACGTTCTTCTCTCCACTGTTATTTCTGAGTAATCGAAAGATTGTGATTGGGGATAGATTGTGATTGAGGAAACACTACAAATATGATCACACTAATCCCTTAAGTCCCTCTCAAAATCATCTCATAACTAGGCTCATCATGCGAGTCTTTTTTATCAACATTTATAGTTGAGTTTGGAGCCAATCTTTGATTTCAAATTCAAACACTCACCAAAAAGTGAGTGCTAAGCTATATGATATATTCTCTCATTAATTATCTACCAAATTACAGAATATTTGATTCCTCCTAGCTCCTTGTGAAAGTAGTGCATTAAGTATAAGCACTTTTACGAAGATAAAAGGTAATGCGACTTTTACAAGAGAGTGATCATATACGACTATATGAAATTCATGCTAGTTATCCAAGTAGATAGGCTTGTTCTATTTGCACCAACTACTACCCCTCAAGCCTAACATGCTTGATCTTCATTCATTCTTGATTTCCTACAATCCAATCATCATCTTGAACCTATTCATCTTATTTCCATCGAAAGACTTTGTGAGCATATCTGCATATTGCAATTGAGTTGATACATAGGAGAATTGGATGTCCTTACTAAGAAATTTCTCTCTTATGTAATGATAGTGCACTTCAATGTAATTGAGTTGATAGTGCACTTCAATGTGCACTTCAATAGTGCACCCAAATGAAGTGAACTAGTGTTGTCTCCAAAAATCATTTGAGTGTAAGAATGTAACCCCAAATCTGTGTAGAGTTGTTTGAGCCACATAGCCTCTTGTGTTGCATTTAGTAAGCCTCTATATTCTGCCATATAGAGCTTTGAACCTACAAAGGAGAAGTATCCTGAGGTGCTCCTCCTATGACACTTGGATCCAACCCAATCTACAATAGAATACATCTTTATGTCCAAATAAGAAGTGAATGGGTAAAATAACCCTTAATTTATGGTACCCTTTAGATATTTTAGGATCCTCTTATCAGCTTCCAAGTGAGGTTTTCTTGGTGTATGCATAAACTCGCTTAACATACTTTCTCCATAAGAAATTTCTGCTCTTGCTAGGGTTGCATACTTGAGATTCCTAACAAGTTTTTGGTGGCTTGTAACATCCTCATGAAGTTCTCCCTTATGAGAACTGAGTTTTTGATTGAGTTCTATGGGTCTAATCGCAATTTTGGTGTTCTCCAGTATGAATTTTATCAACATATCCTGATTATACTTCCTCTAAGTAATGAACACACCAAAATTTGTATACACAAGTTCTAAACCAAGAAAATATGTTAGCAAACCAACATCACTCATTTTAAACTCTTCCATCAATTCAGCTTTAACCTGCTTGATGCCATTAGCATCATTCCCTATAATGATAATGTCATCCATATAGACACATAAGTAAATACCTTCTGAGTTGGTCTTCTTTATGAATAAAAACGAATTTCCTTTGCTAGCAACAAATCCTTGATTGCATAGATATGTAACTAGCCTATGGTTCCCAAGCTCTAGGAGCTTGCTTTAAATCCTAGAGTGGCTTCCTTAACTTGCATACATAACCTAGTTTGTCCTTATCTCCATATCCTTGTGGTTGAGCCATGTATACTTCTTCTAAGATCCATCCATTTTAGGAATGCATTCTTAACATCGAACTCATATAGATATCCAATTTTCGAAAGCAGCAAGACTTATCAAAACCCTAAGTGTTGGCTTCTTAGCCATCAGTGAAAAAGTTTCTTTATAATCCACTCCATGGGTTTGAGCAATCCCCTTTGTGAGCAGCCTTTCTTTGTACCTGTTTATAGAACCATCTGATTTTATCTTGATTTTATATATCCATCTAGATCCTATTACCTTCATGCTTAGCTTCTTGGGAACCAAATCCCAAGTGTTGTTTTCGTAAAGTGCTTCAACTTCTTCTTGCATGGATTCTCTCCATTCTTTCTTTTCATTAGTGTCATAGCCATACATTATAGGTTTTCACTCTCCCTTTGAGATCTTTTGAGCGCTTGATTGGAGGACTCTAGAATGTCTTCTAATTTCTTCAACTCAGTGTTGCCTTTTGACTTCCATGCCTTAAAGGAAATCTATTCTTCATCCTCTGAATTGACATCTTCTGGTATTTTTTGATCTTCTTGGGGTTGGAAAATCACTTTCCAAATCATAACGTAAACCAATCTTTTTGCAATCATCTTCAAAGCATGAATTATTTTCATCAAACACTACATCACTACTAGCTGTAAATCCTTTGTTAGTGGGATTGCACAACCTTTAACCCTTCTGGTTTTGGTCATAGCCAATGAATATACACTTTTTAGCTTTTGGATCAAGCTTCCTTCTAATCTATGAAGGTATATGTGCATAAGCAATGCACCCAAATATTTTACAATGGTACGATCAGGGCCTCCTACCATTCCACACAGTATAGGGTGTCATTCCATACAAGGATTTGGATAGGGGCCTATTAATCAAGTATATGGCTATGGAAAAATCCTCTCTCCATAGCTAGTTTGGTAGTTTCTTTTCATTCAACATTGGTCTTGTAGCCTCTACTATCGGTTTATTCTTGCTTTCTTCCAATCCATTTAATTCAGGAGTGTATCTGGTATGCTTCTACCTATCTGGTTCTCAACCGATGACAGATACTTTTTGAAACATGTAAATACTTCATCTTTATGCTTGATGAGGTAAAGAATTGTCCATCTACAGTAATCATCTGTGAATGAAACATAGTACCTTGAATGTGAGATTGATGGCTCTTTTCTAGGACCCCACACATTAGTGGGCACAAGCTCCAATTATTCATCATACATGTACTCTATTCTATTGAATGGTTGCATCTAAGCTCTGCCAAATTGGCATGCTCGACACTTCTATATCATGTGTAGATTTGACACATTTGGAATGCCAAGCACACTCTAATCCCTACATATTTGCTTTAGTGTTCGTTCACCTATATGACATACACTATTATGCCATATCTCTAGTTTAGATAGGGTTGGATCCTTCTAGTTAAAGAGTGCAATATTTCTGGTATCTTCAACTTCAAATATAAAGAGTCTACCAGATTTCTCACCTTTTGCAATCTTCTTGAAGCCTTGTTGAGGGTCTTCCACATATGCTCCATGCCTTGTGAATTTGACATGTAGGCTTTCTCAAAAATCTACCCAACACTGATTAGATTTTTTGTTATGGTTGGCACATATAAAACCTTATTTAAGAGGTTCATGTTACCATCACAAGCCTCGACGTTTCCAATTTTGTTTAAAAAGTTTCTACTGTCGTCACCTATCTACACTTCATGCATCCCTTTAGGTTCTTCAAGATCAGATAGCAATGCTACATTTCCCGCCACATGCTTGGAACAACCAGAATCAATATAGAAAAGATGCTCATCATTTTTACCTTGCTTGGATGTCATGTTCATGATAAGTAGAGAATCCTATTTTTCTTCTCTATAGTTTTTATAATCTCGAGTCTACCTCTGAAGCCTCCTTTGTAGTTGCTTTTGCAGCTTCATTGTAGTTTTGATGGTGGTTATTACTTGCACGATTGTTGAACCTACCTCTCAATTGTCCATAACTCCCTCTATGGAAACCTCTTCCCCTATGATTCCTTATGTTCGTAACGCATTATTTTGTGTTGTGATTTGTTAGGCTACAAATATTGCAAGATGGTGTTGTAATATCTCCCGCTACCTTGCTTTTCTCCTCTGCCCCCTCCTCTAGTACCTCTTCATCTACGTCTGAAGTTCATTTGAGAGGTACTAGACTCTTCTTCATTATTTTTGTCTTTACCTTTATCCGTACTTTTATTTCTATCTGCATAGAGGGGAGAAGATTGATTACCTCTAGAGTTTTCACCATTCTTGTTGAGCTTTGTCTCATGGGTGAAGAGGTGTCCCATCAAGATGTTGAGATCAGGTATCTACATATCCATATATAGATCCATGTTGTGGTAAATGACTCCCACTTATCATTAGCTTTGATGCCATTTATGATCTACCTTACTATATGTTCTTTTTCTATTTCCTCTCCAACGCTTGCAAAATGGTCAGCCACATCCTTCGTCTTCGTCCCATAATCAATTACACTTTCTTTTGGTTGCTTTTTCAGGGTATTGTTCCTCCTAGCTCTTGTATTTGATGAAAAATGTGAAGAATGTATTTCCCAAGTCTCTTGAGAGGTCTTGCAATTTGTAATGTGAGGTAATAAGAATTTTATATTACATTCAATAGATAAGACCTGGCAAGATCATCCTTTGCACAACATGTCGTCAACCTTTCTTGTTCTTCCCTTATGGGTTGGTGTTTGCTCCTGAATGATGGCATTTTTTCATCTCCTAAGATGTATCCATATAAGCTTCTTCATTGGAGATAGGCTTGCATCCTTATTGACCATTTTGAATAGTTGCTTTTGTCCAATTTGTCAATGAATGATGGAAATCTACCCCCCATCTTGCTTTGATGTTGCTCTGATACCATTGTTCGAGGAGACGGTGGATACTCTTCAAAGATGAAGTGTTGCTGTGAAACCGTGCTTCACACCAACGAAGAACAAGTGGTGGAGAGTGTAGTAGGCCTCTTTAGCTTCCTAATGATCACAAATATTCACTTATGTGCTTTGGAACATGATCCGCTAATCAGTGAATCAAAATAGATCAGTAGGAAATTGATCGAAGATCTTGGACTTGCTATTTTAATCTCTACACATGTTCAGTAGAATGAACATTGCTCTCAACCTGCTAGCAATTAGCTAAATTCCTTTTGGTTGTATGTAATTAGTTTAGATAGCTACCAATCATGAGTTACTTAAATAAAAAAAGGGACTACACACTTAGAGTGATTCTTAGCAAATTACAAGAATTGCTCGATATTTTTGGGGTGCTTTAGACTATAGACTAGAGAGTAATGATGTGAAGATATATCATGATTCATTCAAGAAATAAATAATCAAACTTTGTAGCTATGCATTAGAAAATATAAAGATTTTATAGCACTTTGAATCACTTCAAATGATCAACCATGCCCTGAGAACAAGCTCTGCGACTTTCACTGTTCTGATATGATCAACCATGCAGGGAAGTGAGGTAGAGATAAGATCAATGTATATGCATTAAATCACATGGTAATAAAATATCATTGGAAATGTTCAATTGAACGATGTGAGGGTAGTGATGTGGCTGAGCAAACTAATCACTTAAGTCCCTCTCAAAATGATCTTATATTCCAACTCCTCATGTGAGTCTTCTTGATCAACGTTTATAGTTGAGTTTGGAGCGAATATTTAAATTCAAATTCAAATGCTCACCAAAAAGTGACTCCTAAACTATAGGATGTATTCTCTCATCAATAAGTTAGCAAGTAAGTAGAGACTTGATTCTTCCTAACTCCTCATGAAAGTAGTGCATTATGTATAAGCACTTTTGCAAAGAAAAAAGGTAATGTGACTTTTACATGGGAGTGATCATATATGACTATATGAAATTCATGCTATTTATCCAAGTATGTAGTCTTGGTCTCTTTGCTCCAACAAACACAGACATGCACATATATAAACACATATGCATGCACACATACATACACACATATGCACATATACACACAAAAACACATGCATACACACATACAAACACATGCATACACACATTTACACGCATGCACATACATACACAGACATATATGTACACACACGTGCATACATATACTCTTGGGCATACATAATCAAATGCATTCGTACACAAATAAATATGTACACACACATGTGCATACATACTCACATGCATTCATACACACACATACATATGTATACATATATACACACATGCATATGTATACATACATACACACACATACACATATATGTTGGGAAAGATGGATGGACACCTCAAGAAATGAGTTGGTACTGCTAATCCCTACTTTGTACCTGCCCTCTTTTACTTCAGAGTTGTTTTGTAGGACCTATAGTTTTCCCATGAAACTAAATAAGTGCCTATGTTCTTTGGAGATGATGCTTCAAACAATTTGATCAAAATAGATAAGCTTGCAACTAGCTAGTAAGCAAAAAGTTGCTATTTTGGTCTTCACACCTGCTGGATGTTATGCTCAGTACTCAGAGTACAATAGCAATTAGAAAAAATCCTTCTAAGGGTATTTAATTAGCTTACATGGCTAATGTTTCCAAGTGGAATCACTTAAAATGATTGAATATACATAGATCAATGTCTTTAGCATGTAGAAGCTTACCCCTCACTTTTAGGAACTCTGTAGAGAATGACCAGTGACCACTTCAAGAAGATTTTCTGCAAATCGAGTGAATGAAAACTCTTCACGCTTTGAGAGCTTCTAGTAGACTTTGATCTTGTTCCAACAAGCTATAGATCATTGAGATCGCATAGAAACTCTTTGAGATATGGTCATCATAAGTACATTGTTTTGAGTGACAATGGCACAGATGAAGATAGATGTGATCAACAATGTAATGTATTATGTAACAATGTTATAGATGATCATTGGCATGAATATGATGCCTAATGATGCTGATATAAGTAGGCTATAATGTAAGCCTCTCAACTACATTTTCAAGAATGGGGGCATTAAGGCTTCATCTCTCCTAACTCCACGAATTTAGTGGATTTACAAGGTTCTCTTAATGTAAAGCACTGTGTCATTGGGTAATGATCAAATTATTACATCCTAGTGTTCATTTGCTCCATCAAATGGATGCACATATATTCTTGAATGTCTAGCCAAGTGTGATGGCTTGAATTTTCACCAACAGCTCCCCCTAAAGCCAAACATCTTGGCTTGCTCTTCTTCGTCAATTCTCTTGAATGTCCTACAATCCAATCATAGCTTTAAACTTGCAAAGTCTAGTCACATCAAGTGCTTTAGTCAATAAATCTACACATTGCATATTAGTTGATACATATGCAATTTGAATCTCCTTGCTCAATAGCTTATCTCTCACATAGTGGTAATGAACCTCTATATGCTTGGTTCTTGCATGATAGATAGGATTTGCTGCAAGATGTAAAGAACTAGTATTGTCAACAAAGATCGTTGGTGAGTTAGAATGTAGTCCCAAATCTGAACATAGAAATCTGATCCATATGGCTTCTTGAGTAGCAGTGGCTAATGCTCTGTATTCAACCTCTGTTGAAGATAAAGCAATAGTAGGTTGCTTCTTGCAAGACCATGAAATGAGCTTATCACTTGCAAAAGAGAGATAACCAAAGGTACTCCGCCTATCATCCTTACAACCTGTCCAATCTACATTAGAGTATATCTTGATGTCCAATTCTGAAATATATGAAAAGTATAAACCTTGATTTTGAGTACCCTTGGGATACTTCAAAGTCCTCTTGGCAACTTTCAAGTGAGGTGCTCTAGGTTTGTGCATGATTTGACTTAAGACACTTACTCCATAAGCAATAGTAATCCTTGTCAATGTAGCATAGTTTAGGTGTCGAGAAATTTTCTGAAGATAATCACCTTCATGAGCACTTAACTTTTGACTTACATCCAAAGGAATGCTACCTATACTGGCATTCTCCGAGTGGAACTTCTTCAACATGTCCTCTACATACTTTCTTTGAGTAATATAAACTCCAAAATTTATATAGACTAATTCAGGTCCAAGAAAATACTTTACTGATCCTAGATCACTAGTTTTGAACTCTTGTATCATTTGATTCTTTATGTGTTTGATGCCATTGGCATCACTACCTGCAAGTATGATATCATCAACATGCACACATAGATATATCACTTCTGAATTACTTCTCTTGACAAATAGAGAAGGATCTACTTTGCTCATGATGAATCCTTGATCTTCAAGGTATGTAGTCAACCTATGATTCCATGCCCTAGGTGCGTGCTTCAATCCATGAAGAGCTTTGTTTAGTTTGCACACATATGTTACCTTGCTTGGATCCTCATAGCTAGGAGGTTGAGCCATGTAAACCTCCTCTAAAATCTAGCCATTTAGAAAAGAATTTTACACATCCAATTGGTTCATATTCGAATTCCTTGATGCAGCCACACTTACCAATACCCTGATGGTTGGCATTTTGGCCACAGGTGAGAATGTCTCTTCGTAATCAACTCCTTGGGTTTGTGCAAAACCCTTAGCCACAAGTCTAAGTTTATAGCTATTTATGGATCCATCTGAATTTCTCTTGATTTTGTGAATCCAGTTAGAACCAATTACCTTCATTGACTCCTTTGGCACTGGCTCCCAAGTATCAATCTCCATTCTTGGTGACTGTGGGTACATATAGAACGTTGCTAAATAGATTTATAATCCCATTAGAGGTTTTAGCCTTTCCTACCTTGACCACTGAATGCTTGGTCTCATCACATCTTTGTACTTGGTGCTTTCCCTTGGGTTCCTCAAGGTCAAAGAGAAAATCTACATTGCCTACAACATGATTTGAACATCGTGGGTCAATGTAGAAGAGTTGTTAATCATTCATACCTTGCTATGAAGTCATATTCATAATCAAAAGGGAATCCTCTTGATCCTCTATGTAATTGTTGTAGTCTTTCATTGATTTGTAGCCTCCTTAGTAGTTATTGTTGTAATTGTTATTGTAGTTGTTGTTGTAGCTTTGAAAATGGTTGAATCCCCTCTTGATTGTGAGTAGCCCTCTCTTTGATACCCTCTTGCTCTTTTATTCTTCAAGTTCCTATATTTTGGCACCATTGCTAGGGATCCTTGCTCGAGGACGAGCATTGCGATGGTAAGATCCTAGATTTGTGACGGTAAAAGGTAAAAAATAGTCATTTCCTTTTCATTTTCAGATTTTTCTTCTCCATCTTCATCATCATCATCGTTTTCTTCTCCATCTTCATCATCCGAGTTTCTGATGAACTACTCAATGCTTATCTGTTCAATTCAAAAGTTGCTCATAAATGGGCAAATAAGTTGATACTTGTCCTAACCTTCACACCCGCAAATAAGAATGTGGAAACAAACAACGAAGAAATTGTAAAATTGCAAAACTATCAAATTGGTAGGAAGCATGTACAAACAAGATATAAAGGGTGTATTAGCTTGTTGTGTCAAGGAAGATTAACATAATATTTGGTTGCAACAAGCCCATGAAGGATTTCTAGGAAATCACTATTCTAAACAACGAATATTGAAAAATCTAAAATGTTTAGGAGTGTATTGGATGAGTATGGACAAAAAAATACATGAGTGGATTAAGAATTTTCCAATGTGCAAAGAGAGACCCCCAATGGAGCAAGCTACCCTTTATCACATGTCATTAATTCTAGATTGGAGCACTACATTAGTAGAATTTATGCGATCAAGAAGACTACCTAGTGAGGTGAGTCTAGCAAGGAAATGAAGCATAGAGAAAGAGGCTCAAAACTATGCTTTAGTAGGAGACAGCCTATACCAAAGAGGTAGAGATGGTTACTTAAGATTGTGCGTTCATGAATTGGACTATTTGAAAGTCTTAGAAATTGCACATAGTGGAGTTGCAGGTGGACACTTTGAGCATGGCAGAGTAATGAAGATCATTCTATTCTTAGGACTTTGGTGGTCCACTATTCATATGGCTGCACATACCTATGTGAAGAAATTTCATACATGCCAACGTGCACAATATCCAATAAGAAAAGTCAAAATGCCTTTGAGGCCAATAATGGGAGGAGGTGCATTCGGGAAGTGGGGTATAGACTTTGTAGGTCCTATTAATCCCCCAACTAGGAAATCCCATTTTCAATATATTATTGTAGCCACAGATTACCTTACAAAGTGGGTAGAAGTCAAAGCCACGACAAAGAATGATGCTCAAACAATGGCTAAGTTCTTATTCGAGAATGCGTTTGCCAAGTATGGGTTATTAATATAGTTAGTAAGTGATAGAGATATGCACTTCTTAAATAATAAATGCTCTTATTGGGATAAACAACTTCATCATGCTATTTGGGCTTATCGATTTGCTTGCAAAATGGTACTCAGTGCCAACCCATTTCAAATGGTCTTCGGATAGAATGTTGTTCTACCATTCGACTTCCTATTCCCAGCTTTAAAAGCAAAACAAGAGCATAATTAGAATGGACATGAGTTGTCCTCTAGGATCTTTGATCTAGAACGCTTAGGTGGATAAGACTACGAGTACCAGCAGGCATCTATGCCGCAAAGAAAAGATAAAAGGCATATTTTAATGCACACGTCAAGGATAAAGGATTGAAAGATTGAGACCTACTGTTGGTTTATACACTTATACAACATGCTCCTACATTGGAAAAAAAAGAGGGTATGGACCCATGAATTTCCACTAGTGTTGCGTTTAAATTGGCCACTCGAGAAAGTGACATCTTATGAAACTATATTGGTAGGTCTAGAGTCAAGCAATATCAAAAACCTCTTATAGAGGATATGCTAACGAGACTCAACATTGCTAAGAAGCAAAAACAATAAGAGTTGAGGGTTGGAGCAAAAGCACAAGTAGAGGCTAGTGTGTATGTTTGTGTGTGTATGTGTATGTGCTTGTATATGTGCGTATGTGCATGTGTATGTGTTTGTGTGTGTACATGTTCATGTATATGTGTATATGTGCCTATTAATGAGTAAGTGTGAGTATCTTGATTAATGAAAATAAAAAAAAAATGATGTACAAACAATGAAAGTAGCACTTACAATAATTAGCCATACTTTATGCTTGGTGGACTTCTTGAATAACCTACAATAGAGAGAGAAAGGGAGAGAGATAGAGAGAGAGAGAGACATAGTGAGATCAAAAGAGAGACGAGAAAAGAGAAAGCGAAAGAGAGAGAGAGAGAGAGAGAGAGAGAGAGAGAGAGAGAGATTGAAAGAGAAAGAGGTAGAAAGAAGGAGAGAGAGAGAGAGAGACAATAAGTGCGACCCAGATCTGAACATTAAATAACTCTTTGCTTAGATGCACGAAAATGATGATCGAAGTGCAATCCAAGGATATGTTTCTTAATCAAACACCACCATCGCATAAGAGATGTAAAAGTGTCATGTATGGGATCATGCAAAGCATCACCTAATTGATGCTCAACTACATTGCATAATTGATAGAAGTGAGCATCAAATATGCTATACTCTCTTATAAGTCCTATAAGTGATACTCAATTACTGATGCTTTTGTGAACATCGCTATGAGTGTTGGAAATAATATTGGATATAAAATCGAGATTAACATTGATAAGACAATCGTGTGAACTCGACGCTCGATCCAACAGAATGCAGGATCACATAGCAACAACAATGTGTCACAATAATCTTCCTTATGCGGCCGTATTCCTTGTAATGAAATATAAATAGATACATGAATAAGTGTATGGATAGATAAATCAATAGTATGTGTATAGAAATCATAGAAATATGGATAGATAGTTAGATAAGTAGATTTATAATTAAATAGAATGTAGAATTATCATCTTGAAGTGAATATATTTAACTATTAAGAATGTAAGAGTCATAGAATGTGACATTTATACATTAGGGGAAAAAATGAACCCTCCTTGGGCCTTTTAGCTTGAGGAGTAATTAGTGATCCACCAATAGGATCAGAGCAGAGGTCATAGTCTAGTTCACCAATCCCCTAGTCTAGATATCAGGTTCCCTTGTTTTTTTGTGGTTTAACAAAAAGGATGGAAACCACTACTTCTCCTTGATACGTGGTTTTTGAAGGCTCATATTTTAACCACAACCCTTGGATTTATGTGAAAATCTAAAGGCTCTAATTAAATCACAATTAAATAGTTGGATTCAATCTACACCATTGGATGAAGCAAAAATCCAATGCTTCTCTTTAAATTTATAAAGGTATTTATTTCGTCTAATATAAATGGTTGGTTAGATGATACATTGAAGGGTTTATATTCGTCTTTGGCACAAATTCAAAGATGTTTTGTCCTTATTTTGCAGGCTTGAGTGTAGTCGATCATAGGCGTTCAATTGTAAAGCCTTACTTTTGTGATCCATTGGATCTAGGGAAATTTGAATGTCTCCAATTATCCCTTAAAGATCAAGGACGTGACTCCTAGACTGCTATTTTCTTGTTTTCTGCTAGTAACACTCCTGGACTGTGCATTTTGTTTGTCGTTTTCCATCAAGCACACTCCACACATGAGTCATTAAAGAGGGCAAGTTTTGTCCTTTTTTGCGAGACATATCCATTCTAATCCTCACTGTCCATGACAAAGATCGAATGGACAAGAACCTCCATGAGTTTGATCAGATTGAGCATAGTTTTGAGAAATAATATTCTAAGAAGTAAAACCACTAGTAGTTTTCTGTGGCCACCTAATAACGAAAATTAAGGATTCTAATCACATTCCTTACAAGGCCCAAATGGGGCTCATATTTTCCCCTAACGAATAGTTCATATACACTAAGTATACTATATATGAGTCTTGTCACATGAGTTTCTGTAAGTATTGTGATAGTAAGATTCAAAGAATTAAAATCACAATAGTGTTTATACAAGATACAAGGAATCAAACAACCACAATAGTCCTTATACACTCCCTATACTATTGAGAGAGTAGGAATTAAGGTGGGAATTCAAATAGCCCTAATAGATCTATTGCTTAGTCTTATACTATTGTTAGAGTAAGAGTCGATGTAGCGAGTTAGAGAGTCATAGTAGTAGTTTATTTTAAAGTTTATTCATCAACAAATACAATTCAAACATGTATACTATTGATGATTAAGAAAACATAAAACTAATTATTTAAGTACACATAATAATTATGAAAGAGACACATATGCAAATCATACAATATGCATGACGCAAGAAAACATAACAATAAAATAGACAACAAATGAAAAATGCAGCAATACTCGAATGGTATGGTAAGGAAAGGGCTTTATGAATGGTATGGTAGTAGTAGAGCTCTATGAGTTGTTGAAGAAGCACGTGTGGAATAATCTTTTTTTATTGAATGAAGAAATATATATTTTTTTGCTCAGAAATACATTTTTGACCGAAAGCCCTTTGGATCAAAAAGCTTTGATCAAAAGCACTTCTGATTGAGAGCCTTTTGATTGAAAGCATCTCTGTGTTCAAATTTTTTCTTTGTTTATTCAGACATCCATGAATAAAACGAACATATTTGGTTTTTTTCCATTATTGTAGAAAATAAATGCAACCTATTTACCTTCTAAAATTGCACTTTCATAAATAATGAGTTTCATTCATGTCATGATGGCAACAAGCATACCCCATGAATGCCCTTTCATTCTTTTCAATGTTTGATCACAAATGAATAACTAAAATTGAGTAAGAGAAGGAAGAAAAAAAACAAAAAAGCAAACCCCCATGTTTGCATAGAACTAAGGCATCTTGCCACATGAAATTGAGGGATACAATTATTAAGGTTAAGTATTCCTCTCCCTTAAACTACTTGTAGATGATTCCAATCTTGCCATTGAGTGCTATCCAAAGCCTCACAAGAGGGATCCTTGTCATGCTTTGAAGTTCTTTTCTCTCTTCACAAGGTCAGATCTATAAAATCATCAATTACTTTATGTTGATATATTCTTTACAACATCTAGTCCCACCAAACTTGCGCATCATCCTCATGTAATGACACTTATCATATGAGCTTCTTTTTTGAATATTTTGGTAAATTAAAGTGTGTGAGTAAGACTTCAACAACACGGGAAAATTAATAAAAAGTGTCCATGCAAGGTCATGCATTGTGTTGCTAGAACATGCACACTCTAATTTCCTTTCAAAAGGAATTGGTGCAAGACAAGGCTATTGGATTCAACGATGAGGCATTTGCACTCATCTCACATACATTACATTTTCATGAACAAATTTGTTTGTAACCATTTTTTGCAAAGACATGTGGTCATAGGAACTCAAAACTCACATGAAATTATTCCTCAATGAGGCATACTTTTGATGCAAGAAATCACAAATATGTTGTAAGACTAGCAAAGTTTTTGAAAGTTTCCATTCAAGAAACATTTATCGGATCACATGAAAATTTCTTAATGTATTCATTGTATTTACAAAGTCTATCATTCGTACAAATGAATGTGCATCTAGGGAAATCAAAATCATTTACATTCTACAAATTGACTCGTGCATAGTTAGAAATGTATTTAATTTCAAAATACTACAAAGAGAAATGTGTAGCTATGGTTTTTAAATAAAGAAGATCTCATCTTGATCTCAATGCTCATCTGAGCTTTAAACACTTGTTGGGTCTTCTTGCAAGGTTGAAAACATCATAAAAGAAATCAAACTTTTGAGATAAAACTCTTGCACTCCTAGTATGACATTCGTTGAAAGTAAATCTCCAACCTTAAGAGCTCATGAACCCTTTTAAAAGTTTACACCTAGAGTAATATGAAGTAAAAAGTCAAGAATGAGAATTGATACTTAAATTTCAAGTTGAAATCAACATCATAAGAGCTTATTATCACCCACCACACTTAGGTGTAATGAAATCTACAATCCAAGAAAAGAGATCCTATCATTTAGGGAATCTTTTCAAAGTATTATAAACAGACAATGTTGTTCAAAATTTCTAGATCCCACATGTGTTATCTCTCATAGGACTTGACTAATCTAGTAAAACCCTTGCTCAGAAACCCCCCAATTTCTTGAGTTTTTTTTTTAGTCAAACCTTTAATAGCATTGGTTGGATCAAATCTTATAATGAGTCTCCTAGCGATAGGCACATACTAGACGATTAAAATTTCCCATGTGCTAAAGCATCCTACTAACTATGGTTGTATTTGTCAAATCACACTTCCAAATCACATAGTAACTTAGACACTTAAAGGAACTAATTTGAACTAGCTACCCACTCTCTAAATAAATTGCATCTGGGAACCACTAAATTCAAGAGGAAGTAATCTTGTTACAACATACTTTCAAATTAATATCATGATCATATTCACTTTTGATGATTACAAGTTTGAATCTTGACAATAGAAAGAATGCTTCTTGCAAGATCCCTTAGTCTTAAAGGTGGAAAAGATCAATAAATATCCTTCTTTTTCATAGTGTTACAAACATTTTGTTACATAGTATCCATTGAAGAATCCATACTATTTCAAAATTGCCTCTTGGGCTTGCATCACTTGGTTATTTTATGCTTGAATTTAGTGATAGATGTTGAAGTATTGTATTCATGGTTTGTGGGTCTAAGTTTAGGTCATCCTTAACAATCATGTTTTTGTCAAAATAAAACTCTTGGAGTCTCATGAGCTACTCTCTCATTATGATGGTCAACTAATATTGAAGTGGAATCCAATCAAGTTCCATCAAGAAAAGTATGTTTCATTCAATGCCAGTCCTAAACCTCTATTCCCTTTGTGTAGGATGCATGGGTGGTGTGAAAATATTTTATTGAGAACAGAGCTCCAACCTTAGGATCATATGAACCTTCTATTTTAATGAAACATGAATCAAGAAACCAAGCATGAGTATTTATGTTGAGATTTGAGTTTGAGTCCCCCCTCATAACTCTGAAATCCGCTCATAAGATCTTCCTATAATTTATGGAATATTTTAAAAGTTATGTAAAGTTGCTGGGGTCCCATGTGTGTTATGAATTAGAAAATTTGAATAAGATAGTAGACCCCTTAGTCAACAATCAATCTTCTTGCTTGAGTATTTTTTTCACACTTTCTCTAGCCATAACTCACACTTTCATTTCTCTCTGTAGGAGCTAGTTGGCTCAGAGTATTGCATAGAGTTTGCTTATCATATGATGTCCATTTTTCATAGTCTTTGGTTTGTTAGAAAGCTAATAAATCCTTCTAGATTGAATAGTGTTATTTATGTATCTCCCTAATCATCGTATTAAGTACTATGTCTTCGAGACTTTTATTATCATTGTACAATCAAGTATTTTGAGTGAAATAATATGCATTACTATAGTACCATAGTCTAATTTTCATCTTCAAAATATCTTTGGTTCATCAGTAGGACCTCAAAGAATCAGTGTTTTCTCTTAACAAAGTTACTTATGAACACACTTGTGAGGCCGTTCATTCTTTAAGATTCATAGTGAAAGTATACATTATAACATGACTAGTACAGAGTATCCAAATAGCCAAAAAACTTTAAGCATACAAGAAGGATTCATTGAAGGTCTTGATAGAATAATAGTTGTTGATTGCCATTTAAGGAGATACAACCAACCGAAGGAGTCTGCTAGTGAAGAAGCAAGGCATCTACATCGTCTCTTTTGATACTTTCAAAGTGTAGAGGAAAAAATCTTGATAGTCATCACTCTTCTTAGATCAACCCTTATAAAAGTAAATTAGAGTACATCATGTTAAAATATAGCACCCATATTTAAAATTCAATCAAGAAAAATTATTACTCATGGAAGTTTCAAATGTATAGCTTTCTCAAGGGTAGGGTTTATGCTCGCTAGTTAGTGGAAGAGATATGCCACCTAAATTAAGGGATAATCGAACCCAATGATAGAGAAATGATGGCTATCTTTATCCAATCGCAGCATATTAGAAATGCAATATTTGTCTATATTCAATATTGATACGTCAATGAAATGTGGAAGACTATAGGGTGACTAAAACTTACTTCAAACAAATCTAAGAAAGTTCAATTGAAGATAAATCTATTTTTTTTTTTAAATAGGAGGAAGCTTAGAAATAGCCTACTCTCAGTAGCTTGATATACTTATAAGGAAAACAATTGTAAATTGAAGGGGCATAGTACCCATGGGATCTCCATATCCCATAAATTAAAAGTAGGACTAGACAAAGGCATAGAAGTGGTGTTGACCATGATTTAGCAACAAAACTAAGTTTGAGAGGGAGTTACCAGAAGGTTACTGATCTTTTTATCACACTCATTAGCACTCCAATTACTTTTGATCTTGTTATTTTCAAAGAATCCTATGGTGTCTGAACAATAGGAACATATAAAAATTACATATTCTTCTACCTTACTTTATCGATCATATATTGTTTTGGATGTTTGAAGTTAATTGCATATTTCTATTTTCATATCAGCCAATGTGCTTCCTACCTAATATCATTCCATGAGGTTGAACAAAAAAACATATCTCTCTCCATGTAATGCTTGTTCCTTGTTGATTTGACTTAGCAAGATCCTACTAGCCCATCTCACTCATAGGGCATGAAAAAAGAAGGTTATGAATGTCTTCCTTGCAAGGGAGTTAGGGCTTACACCACTTAGGGGCCCCATAGAGTTTGTTAGCTTTAACAGTGGTCCTAACTCCCCTCTGGACAGTTCCCTATGAGAAGATGCCACAAGTCCATGAAATTAAATTGTTAGCTATCCTAGTTATGTTTATGTCCTCAATTCTAATCCAATTTCTTATGTCTTCATTCCAAAGATGTTTCCATATACCAAACCTTTTTTTTTCATAACCTCTTTGCAATTTAGAGGTTCTTTGAGTCAATGTCTTTGATTCCCCCAATAGGAAACCAAATAGAATCCTTATGTCTAACCTCAACAACCCACTTCGAATCATGATTTCATAGAAATGTTTGGGGGTGAGCAAAGGAGAGCTCAATTGGGGATAGTACATACTTCATAATCTTTATCCATGATTACACCAGGATGACTTGTTTTTACTACAGGAGACATAAATCATATGCCTTTTATTAATTTAGGGAGCTCAAATCTATTGTAGAAAAGGAATTTGGTATGTATGCCAAATGTCTAAGGTCATATGGAGAGGGAGGAAAATTCTCCCATGACTTCTTGGAATTCTTGGATTGAAATGGCATCAAAAGAAAAATGACATGCAAGAACACACCACAAAAAAATGGTGTAGAAGAAAAAAAGAAATATGTACATTATAGTATGTGCTAGGGCATGAAGAAAGAGATGAAAATACCTAATTTCAATTGGATGAATTGCTACTATATACATCATCCAAAGAACACCCACATCATGTATAAATCATATGAAACCTAATGAATCATGTGATAATGGGAAATGAGATGTACCACACTATAGAGTGTTTTTGTCTTCACTTGTTATGTGTTAATACCAAGTGAATAAAGAAGAAAATTCCATGGAAGATTTGAAAGATGAGTCTCTATAGGATATACAGATGCAAGAGAGTGGTATAGTTGTGTAAGTCCTAAAAACAAGGATCTAGGTGTGTGTGTGTGTGTGTATCTGTATGTGTGTGCATCTATGTCTATAGGCATGTCTTTATTAATATTTTTGTGTATATATGATTATGTATAAGTATTTAGGTGTTTATATATGTATATTTTGAAAGAACTTGGAGAAGCTTGTAGAAGGTAGAAAAGTGTGTTTCGAAGTGACAGAGTTTGGTCTAGCCAACCGGCACAAGACCAACCCTTGAGCTTATGGAGACTCAAATAGACCTTATAGGCATGTGATAAGTTCAAAGAAACACACTATGTACTTTGGAGCATCAAGGAGTATGAGTCGATACAAAAGAGATAGGTTCGCTCGTCAACTATCTCAAAAAACTTACTATCTATGAAAGAGACAATGAACTTCAAATGCCCATAGTGACCAGCGTGCTTACAATTAGCAAAACTCCTTTTATGGGAGTGATAGAATTAGGGTTGAGTGTGTAGAATGCACAAAATTATAAGGAATAAGAAAAATATGCTATAGGAATGAATGACACATTCACCAGTGGTACTTCGTATTTTTTAGGAATACGTAGAGATTGACCCCGAGATAGAAAAACTCAGCTTTCTCTCTATCTAATGATTTAAATGCTATGAAACTTTCAAGCCTAAACTAGACACTAGTATCTTTCCAATGCACCATGTTGCCCTCAATTTGGAGCTCTAGGGAGAGAGCAGCAGCCTCTAGAAGATTACTGTTGGTGAAGAAGATGATGCAGAGAATTGAAGGAGCAAGACAATGATGGTCACAAGTGTATGTATATTGCTTCCCTGTAATGTACAAGTGATTTCAAGTCTTTGTATAGACTCTAAGAGTGTTCCATGACTTCTACAAGTGAAAGTTGAATTCAAATGAAGGTGGGAATGGTTATTGGAGGGAATGAATTCACTTTCCTACAATCTAGGAAAAGTGAGGATCTAGTTTGATCTACTTTTAGGTGATTGATTGCTTGATTGAATGCAACTTCAACCACCACAAATAAATCCATAGTTTTTTTTTTCCCCAATCTTGCAAAGCTTTTGCTTGCCTCAACCAAGGTCTCCCCAGGAGTAAAGGGTAAGAAGTCTCATGTAGAAGTGCAATAACAACAAAATCTAGAACAAAGTGGCAACCCTGTACTACCATCAGCACCTTTTCAATAATGTCAAGAGGCGCAACCCGATGTTGATCTGCTAGTGTAACTGTGAATGGTGCCACCTTGGTAAGGTTGTATTTTAGTTTCCTCATTGTGAAATCTAGCATCAAATTGATGCTAGATCCTCCATCTATGATCACACCTGTGAGAGCTTCATCCTTTATAAAAACAGATAACCTTGAGCTTTGGTATTCTAGGGGTGCAAGGGGAAAATCAACCATGAAACCATCTATGCTAGGCGGGTGGATCATGTGAGAAGAGTGTATAATCTTTAATAGGTCACTCCTTATTTTTGAATCCATCTTTATGAGTTCGTACAGACTAACCTTGTGATGAATACCCTTCAAGATCTGCTCAATGTTTACCTCATGTGTGTCTTCTTGCAGACTTGTTGGTTGATCCCTTAGTGAAGTAGCCATCATTTCATAAGCTCCTTAAATATTTGTTTGGTCCTTCCACCCAACCTTCTTTTCCTCCTCTTTATCTTGGAGTCCCTCTTGTTCCTCTCTACGGGTTGCTGCCGCTTCTCTGGCTCTAGTCATCATGGGCATTGAAGAAGATGAAACAGCATAAGACTGAGTGGTCATACCTTCTACTTGTGGAGAGACTGCAATCATATGAATTGGAGCGGGGCAGCTTCTTGGGCAATCTTTGGTATAGTGATCTTTGGCCTCTAGACAATGCTGACAAGGAGGTGCATATTCTAGAAGGGAACACCTATTTTGCATATGGCCATACTCACCACAACGATAACACATCAATGGCCTATTATACCTAGGCTTTGTTGTACGATTCTCCTCTCTATTAGGTGCATTTGAAGTACTAGCATAATATGAATCCAAAGCTTGAGGGTTACCTCGTTGTTGTGTACCCTTGAGGTACTAACAGTCTCTAGCTTCATGGCCCTCCTTTCCACAAAATTGATAGCTTACCTTCTTTGGACAATTAGCATTGGAAAGTCCATTGTTGTTACATATTGTACACCAAATCTGCCTTCCTATATCCTGAGTGGTCTGCAAATGTTCTAACTCGCGGCGAAGTTGGGCTACTTCATCATTAGTGCCACGCAGTGGTGGCAAGACCTTCTCTTCTTGGTGATTTTGTTGCATTCTTAATGCCTCCAGTTCTTTCCTCAGTTTCCCAATAGGGTCTAGTTATGCAGCATAATTTGCTTGTGTATCCCCTTCAAAATGTCACCTAGCTTCTTCAATGTGTGATGCTACTGCAACAAAATCATTGAGGGTTGCATCCAATCTAAGAGACTCATGTAGCTTCTGCTCAGATAACCTGGCAGGAGCTTTTTCTATCCATTTTTTAACAATGAAATCACCTGGAGGATGTGGCAGACGTGCAACAAGTGCTTTTGTCCTAGTGTGAAGTTCATGAAAGGATTCACCTCATCTTATCCTTTGGTTCTCGAGCTAGTATAGAGCTCTTTTCCAAGAGTCACTAGGTCGAAATGTTTGTGAGAATGCCGTCTTCAGAGCCTCCCATGTAGCAAAATGGCCATCTGCATATTGACTGTACCATTTGTCAGCAAGGCCTTCCAATGTGGATGCGAAGAGTACCAGCATTGCATCCTCTCTATTCTGCAGACCTCGTCCATGACATAAGGAGATAAACCTCCCCACATGATCATCAACATCCTCATAAGCTTGTCCCTTGAAGGTATGAGACTTGATATTGAGTCTCGAGAGTAAATGATAGAGATCCTCCATTTGAACTGGTGTCTCTTCTGACGTATCTGAGGAGAAGTCTAATGTTCTCCTATGCTTCTCCTTTGATAGTGGTATCGCACCCAAATCAATAGATAAATTCAAGGAGGGTAGAGGGGACCTAGGTTCACTAGTCGAACATATAGATGACTTGTTCAGGCTCCTTCATACATGGAGAGGCTCCTTATCTGCTCGTGTATGGGTCATGTACCTACTTGCAAATGCAATAAGGAAACAAAATACTGAAAAAAAAACTATTTACTATCCTCAAGACCTCTCGCAGAAATGCAAGTGTCCCACCGAGCGTGCCAAACTGTAGAGGAGGTACTAGGGTATGTACCTTTAGCAGGATCAAGCACGATGCACTCCAGTACTTCGCCTACTCAAGGGAGGTTCTCCTTAGGGAAATATACCCTTTAACACTTCTATGAGTAGGCAGATAACAATAATTGCACAAAATTGTAAAGACTCGGGGAAATGATAGATGACAATACTAGGAGACCAAACCACTCCTTAGTTCGAACAGATGATTACAATGTAAGCCAAGGAAATGCTACAAAAGCTGATGCTCTGGGCTAACATGCCACTATAGAACTAAACACCATCAATACAAGAGATTCAT
>CM035423.1:54553506-54576006 GCA_020310875.1 Ceratopteris richardii
AAATTGTTGGAAAAGTGCATGAAATGTTTATTTGAATAAGTTATGGTGAACTAAAAACTCTCTCTAAAACTCGCCAAGTAGTAAGTTTCTTTGACACTCCAAGCCTTCTTTATGGTTTCTATAAGCTATGTGATTTCCCTTTTGAAATCAATCACATACATATTATAAATAATCTATTTCCTCATGATCTTCAAATAATCATATAGCTTTAGCCACACCTCCATTTTCGTCTTCGCTATTTTTGCATTTATTTTTACATTCAATGTAACCTCTTAGGACTAGCTCCAACAATTCCATATTGCATTTACTTGGTTTTCATCATTGTTGCTAAAAAATCTTCTTGCTTTTGCACCTTCAATTGGCACATTCTATAGTATATCACTAGCACTTTGTGATAGATTTGGATCTTATCTAAGATCAACATTACCACAATGATGTCCCATTTTTTAAAGAAAAGCACCACATTTTTTATGCATCAATATCCTAGAGTTGTAGGCTTGAAAGAATAGTATAATCAAAATTAAGATGAAACAACTTTTGAGTTACCCTTTGCTTTGCATGCAATCTACCTATGTGTATAATTGTCATTTATATTGGAAGTATAGAATCTCAGATCATGAGAGAAGTGAGAAATTGTAGATTACGATTTTGTGGAAGGATCTTCCCTAACCTCATCTTTAGCTACCCGCCCTCTTATACCTAGAGTTTGCATGCACTATGGACAAGGGGGCTTATTATTTGAACGCCCACTTCTACCAAATATACATTTCGATGTCCTTAGTTCTCGACTCAAAGGCACTTTTTTCCAGAACTTTCAATAGTGCTTCAAATTCAATAGGTTATCTGAATGTTTCCTTTTTGATAACATTTGGAATGTCTATCTATAAGAAAAACAACTTAAGTACTTTATGATTCTCAGATAGATGGATCTTGAGCATGCATATCCCACCATATTTCCATTTCTCATTTTACTTTATATCTATCTATCTATGTATTTATCTATCTATCTATCTATCTATCTATCTATCTATCTATCTATATATCTATCTACATGGAGTATCTAATTTACTAGATGTATAGTCCAAATCTTTATTGATTAATGGAATACTAATTTTCTCCACATCTTCATCAAGTTTTAATACAAATTTCAAATGGCTTGAACATTGATTTTCTTTTATCTCATAGAATTGAACCATATATATTTGAATTGTCCTAATGTATATCCATATAATGTTTATTAAACTCATTGTATGTAAAATTTAAAATTTGTTTTTCTACCTCATAAGTCATTAGGATTCTCAAATTTCTTTATATCACTTACTAGTCACTCCAACGCCATCCAAAACCTCCTAAATTTGAGATGGGTATCACAGAAAATTCATTTATTTCATTAATTCTTGAAAACCAAAGCTTTTTAAGCATGAATTCTTAGAGCATTTCAATTGTTTTAAAACACGATGATGATTCACAATTTCATTACAAAAATGTAAACTGTTAGAGAGATTCTCTCTGCCTATCTGGATGTCCCATTCCTTTATTTTGGCATATGAATTGTGTGGAACTAATGCATAGCATTATTGAAGGCAAGGTGCAGGATCGGTAGTGGATACTTTGATTGTGGAATGGATCTCAAGGGAAGAAAAATAAGATTCACCACTTGATCTTGCACATCCCTACTCATTTGAGCATCTCAAAGTTGTAACGGAAGAGGTCATTGCAATTGAAAAAAAATTCATGGCATATACTATTACTTCCATGAACATTTGATAAATTGAATTTGTTCTTTTGGATCCATGCTTGCGTCCTATGAGCTTCAATGTAAAATGTTGTATTCACACCAACTATGCAACATGATGGCGTGGCAACAGTCATTGGTTTGGGCATATGTGATCAATTGATGAGGTGATTAAGCCCATGTTTCAAGATTGATATCAAAGATGTAGCATGAACCCATGCTTTAGAAGCTGCAGGATGTTATTTAATATTTTTTGCGAGATCAAATACTTCTCATATTCAAGGTTTATCATCATCATTATGAATATTTACCCATATCATTATGGATGCTTTCCTTATGGATTTCCTCGGTGACAAAAAACATACAGCTACTAGCAGATGACCGTCGTTGCACATGAAAAAACTTGTACACGGGCCACTTTTGTGCATAAAAAAGAAGCAACTCAAAAAGTGATGGAAGTGCATGTTGGGAAAAAGGGAAGATCATGCGGAAAGCCAATCCAAAAATAGAAGGTTGTCCCACCATGTGTGCGGAGGATGTGTGCTGAAGATACTCCAGAGTTGCACTTCGAGAGAGTAGAATGGGTTGAGGAGAGATAGAAGGATGTCGATCGGCTCCGAACTAAAAGGAGGAGGGGGCTTTTGTTGAGAACGTGTGGGGAAGATTTATAGGAACTGGAGCTCTCTCGGATAGGCAGGAGATAATCAGGGGCAGGCTAACGGATGATTAGACTCACACGAAGAAGATAGAAGGGGGCAGATAATCGGAGGGAGAGAACACCAAATGATTCGGCTATTCACATGTAGTGGTTTGGCAAAAGAACTGATTCGTTTGGATCTGCATGAAGAAAGCTCTCATGACGGCCACACAAAGATTTGATAAGTATACATATGGAGGAGTTATTGTAGATATTCACCTTCTTCTTCGTTTTGCAGAGTGTGCACAAATTTTGATGCATAAGAAACATTTTTCGACACTTTCTCATGCTACGCCAGTAGTTCTCTTACCTCTAATATATACTTTATACTCTTGAATGTCACATGTAAAACGGTAGAGCTCATGCGCTTAATGTCACTGACGATTCCGACAGCTTATAATGTGTTTTTTTGGAAATATCATTTTGATGTCCAAAACTATTTTCGGACTGCTTTGAAACATTCTGCTAGAAAACTCTATAGCTTATAGCTCTTCCGCAAGCATTGCAAGTTCTGCGTCCGACGAGTATTCTGATCTCATGCATATGATGTGTGTTTTGCCTCTGATAAGTATTCTGATCTCATGCATATATGTGTTACTAGAAACATGACCATACATGTGACTTAATGAAAAAAGGCGTTGTCATGTAGCTAGTTGAACTTAGGAGTTCTATGCGGCTTACATACAGCATGAGGATCGATTAAAACTTTCTTTTTTAACTCTTCATAAAGAGGGGCTTTTTTAATATAAGTGATGATTATCGCTTGAAGTATCGCAGAATCAGTTGGAAGATAAGTTTTAGAAACATAAATGCAAGACGTTTTCTTTGCTTACACCATCGACTTCCTGAGGTAATAATTCAAAATTGCATCACTATTAACAATCGACAATTGTTTCTATATAAATTTTGAATGTGTGCACAAGATGAATGTATATAACATAAATTCTATAGTCATGTGTTGCACCGAAAATCATATGCTACATAACTGATGACATCGAATGCCAAAGCAAATTGAAGAATCTCCAAAACATTGATGAGATGATTAACTTTGAGCGATCTGGTAACTTGGATGATATTATTTAAGAATCTTTTGTATAAGCATCGTTATTTTTTATTCTATATCATCTGAATTTTCCTCGAATCTCCATTTTCTCATACGTCATGGTTTATCCAAATTGTTAGAATATTGCACTAACGACCTCAGGAAAGTCACGCTCCATTCCTGTAAGTTAATAAGACGTGTTTTATGATTTAGCACATGATATGACTAATCGATAAAGCAAAACGCTTGATGAGAACGAACAATGTGAATTTTTTTCAGAAATTAGGAAGTGTTTTAACACCAGCCACCTTTGTTCGTACATGCATATATTATAACACATAACGTGGGATTTGTCCTCTCAAAGAAAATTCCTATCGAATTGAAGATGAGAATTGTATCACTAGCAAGTGCCCAAAATTGCCCGGACCAAACAAAAGCAACAGTCAGGGCGTTTTATTTTGTTGTAGTAACACATGCAGATATTTTAATCCATGCAAAAGCTGTTCACTTATTGCGTAGAAAGGGGCTTTGTTGAGCCATCCATACTCCACATTTGATGTTTATCCTCTCTCAACACATGTTTTTCTCGTCCGTAGCCCGACAATCCCGAATTTGGAGAAGATCTACAATTTTGGGTGGCATACAAAACAAACTAATTTCATGATAGCTTTTCTTTGGAGCGTAGAACGTAAAAGCATGGGTTTGTGTTCATGAAGAACTAGCTCCATACTTCAGTTGCATTGCATGATGATCAACATGATAATCAACATAGCATAACAAGTGAAATTTTGTTTTATATACTTCTGGACCATATAATCAGTTTGTTTTATAAGTTGAGCTAAGCACTCATCTTTGAGGTTCCCTCTCTATTACTAAGTTGTCTTCTTCACTTGAGCTACCAACAAGCACCCTGTGTGTGCCATGTAACCGGCGGTTGAATTAATGCACCAACCGTAGCTTTCGTGCAGACAACGCTCCCAAATTTTCTCAACATTTTCAAACCTAGGTTCTTCGTAACACGATCTCTTACAATTCTCATTCTCTTTTTCTTCTCAAGAGAAATCTCAAAAAGGATTTATTTGTTTTGAATACATTCTTATTCGTACAGGAGTTTCTTTTGTTTGTTTTGAAATTCCTATCTTAGAAGTCAAATGCACCAAATTTTTTTCTAAATCCTATTCTCTAGATATTTTATGTATTGCATGTACATATTTGACAAATCCCATAGCCTTGGAAAATATCTCCAAAATCCTTGTCACCATATGATACAAAACAAATAAAATCATAAAGAGTATGAAAAGCCCGATACCTTCTAGCTAGAGGATCAATTGAATACATACCTCCCTCTTTCCATATGTAAATATCCCTCTTGACTTCTTTCCATAATGCGTTAACTTCATCAGATTATAGATCTCTCAAAAATACCTTTCTAATTGTTGCATACTTATGAAGTAGGAAAATATTGGTATGAAGCTTATAACACAGAGTATTCTTGGAAAAAAGTTGAGTGAAAGTGTTTGGATTGAGGTTCTCAGAGGGGAATACATCTAGAATTATGAAAACAATAGTATTCTATTGGTTAGTTTTAGAGAATGGAGTAGAAAAAAAATACATCCTAAAAACATGTCAAATGAAAAGAGGAAAAAGTTCAAGTTTGCCAAACATTTGATGGACAAAACATTTGAGGCATATAACTTTTTATGATTTTCCCATGAACTTTATCTCTCTCCCAAAACTAATATATTCCTGTAATATAGTATTTAAATGAAGTCTATCATTTTTTTTCTAATGATGATTTGACAAGATTAATCCAGATTAAGCACAACTAGTTGAAATCTTTACATGTTATATTTTTTACCATTTTGATTCTTGATGGTTTTGAAAAATAACAAGATCTATAGTAGATGGTCTTTTGATTCAAGTGAACAGAAGATGAATAATGTGTTGTGTAACTAAAGATTCTCATTATGTAATTGTATTTTAATTCTCATTTTCAATACCCCTCAATAAACATTCAGAGCACCCTCAAGTGGTCTATGGGTATCGCACCTTGTTTGTGGAATAAGGGGGATCCCATGACAAGCTTGCCCACTTTTCTTGTAAAATCCCTTTAATTTATTTACACAAGCAAGATTACGCTTGTGTCAAACTTCCTCTTAAAAAAAAAAAGAGAAACAAAAATATGGTATGCTACATCTAATGTTACGATCCTTACTATAGCTATCACAAGTTGAAAAAATCCTTTCAAGCTTGTCCAACCTAGTATTTTCTAACTTTTCTATAGGCCTATATATGATGACTTAGTAAAACCTTGTACATAAACATCATGTTCGTAAACCTTCACATAAACCTCATATCATAAACCTTCACATAAACAATGACATGAACTTGTACATAAAGATCAGAATCATAAATGTATGCATAATATCTATACTTGATTAGATATTTATACAAACACCATAATATTAAATTATGAACAAACGAAAGTAATAAAAATCTTAGTTGAACTTAATAATCTTTCATCTGATGCATTCAAAAGGGTATGTATTTTGGTATACAAAACTCAACATGGTACAAATCCAAGAAACTATTGAAAATGAGATAGATTATAGAAATATCTATCAGGATGCTTAGAATGCAATGATGCAAAATATAAGAGAGTATATTGAAATATAGATAAACCTTTTTGACTTGAACTCTATGTACATAAAAGAAACTATAAGACAAAGACAAACAATACATACCATTGAGTGATATCATCTATGTCAATGTGGATTAATTGCATTGAAATTTTCCCACATGATGGGAAGTTTCATTCTCTCCAAATCCCTCAACACCAAACTAAGGCCCCACACATATCCATCCTACTTCTTTGAACATGTAGGACAATGAACAATGGCTACAAACTACATCTATTAATAAAGAAAAATTAACTAAAAAAGAAAATCTATTTATTTATATAATTCAAATATATAAAGAATACATTAAACTAATGGTAAAATGTCCACCATCAGCCTCTCGCTAGATGATTGATCCTCATGTGTTGTGATGGAGTATATCCACTCCTAATTTCATCACAAGAGTAATCCTTCCTAGGACCAAATAATGCACTACGAGAGTCCACGAAAAAGTTTACTTGCACTATAGAGCAGAAGAATAAACATATGAACTTTGCATAGTGAAAGTAGACATTGGGGCTTTCAAACAATCTATACATCATTGATTTTGGAAATTGTGACCTATGTCAACCACCTTGCACAAGAGAGACCAAATTCTTCCCAAATAGATAACTTATACATATGTGTGGCTCTTAACACATGAGGAATTATCTTAGTGTTTGTGACTATTCGTTTTATAAAAAATTGATGAAGCACATTTGAAAATTTAAAGAAACAATAATTGCTCAATGCAAGCGAGTTTAGATGCTGAGTCCCGTACGAATATGAAATGATGTCATCTTTTATTTGTTTTTTGTGAAGACAGAGTTAATCGATGGTTGTGCGAGAATCCTGTCATCGTTAATAAAAGGTGGGTAGAAAGAGCTTAGTTATCATATCTAATGTACGGAAAAGCCTTCTTTGTTTCGCGAGCAAATTTGTATTCAGTTATCGTGTGTGTGTGTGTCTGTCTGTGTCTGTGTGAGTGTTTGTCTAAGTAATTATCTCATTTTCAAATGGAATAAGGTTGAAGAAAGATAACAAAAGTATGTACTTAATTCTTTAGAATCTAAAGTTGCCACTAATGGGTGTCAGAAATGGTCTTTAAAATAAATCTGAAGGCTTATGACACATCATGGTTATTTCTTTTGTGCGTACACATAGATTATGATTTTGGAGCCTTTGTTTATAAATGTATAAATGTAAAAATTCTTGTGTGTGCATTTATATTGCACACACACAGAGACACACACACACACACACACATATATATATATATATATATATATATATATATATATATATATATATATATATATATATATATATATATATATATATATATGTGTGTGCGTGTGTGTTTATCAATTTATGTTGTACATATATTTACACACATATATATATATATATATATATATATATATGTGTGTGTGTGTGTGCGTATATGTATGTGTGTGTATGTCTGTGTGCACATGCACATATACACATATAGACACACACACACACAGTATATATATATATATATATATATATATATATATATATATATATATATAGAGAGAGAGAGAGAGAGAGAGAGAGAGAGAGATAGATATATAGTTATTGTTATCGTTATAGTTATAGTTATAGTTATTCTTATAGTTATAGTTATAGTTATGGTTATATACATAGTTCTATGTTTTGAAAGTTCGACATCGAGAGAGAAAAATCAATAGGAAGCAGCGATCTATGATGTTCAATGGCGTTTCCTCACGTATCTAAATAGGTGAGAGGGCTCTAATACAAGACGAACTATTTTCTATTTAGAACCAGAGGAGAAAGAGATCGTGGTATGAAGTATCAAGGAGAATATGGCACATAGCTATAATTGAGTACCATCATCAATACGAGAGGGGATTATAGGGGGCTATAGCGCTTAATTGAAGAGAAATAGAGTTAAGAAAGGAAGTAGAATATGTGCATTGTATATGTCTATATTCACTCGATAATAAATTCTGTATTATGTTGTGCTTCGAGCTTCTTATCCTTCCTCGTTGTGTTTGTTTATGTGATTCAAAAGATCTCGAGCACCAACAATTGATATGTTTATGTGATTCAAAAGATCTTTAGCACCAACACTTGATATGAATGCAGGTCCTTGCTTCATCTAGGGTGTCATCCACACCCCTCAATTTAGAATCCCATATGGCATAAAAATTGGTGAGCATACTCGGGTTAATTAGGAGTTGATATCACCTTTACGATGGGGCATCAGAAATATGATTTGAGCTTGTTTCAGCCTCAAAACAAAAAATTAAAGGGACACTATAGACAATATCATCCTTTTGCAGCAAACATATATATGGATTTCTGTTTGCCACTAGAACCACCTCCAAATGTGATGCTAAATTAGCAGATCTCCATATGGTGTCTTGGGGGAGGGGGAGGGAGAGGCTGCGGGGGAGGGGGAGGGAGAGGCTGCGGGGGAGGGGGAGGGAGAGGCTGCGGGGGAGGGGGAGGGAGAGGCTACGGGGGAGGGGGAGGGAGAGGCTGCGGGGGAGGGGGAGGGAGAGGTTGCGGGGGAGGGGGAGGAAGAGGCTGCGGGGGAGGGAGAGGGAGAGGCTGCGGGGGAGGGGGAGGGAGAGGCTGCGGGGGAGGGAGAGGGAGAGGCTGCGAGGGAGGGGGAGGGAGAGGCTGCCGGGGAGGGGGAGGGAGAGGCTGCGGGGGAGGGAGAGGGAGAGGCTGCGGGGGAGGGAGAGGGAGAGGCTGCGGGGGAGTGGGAGGGAGAGGCTGCGGGCGAGTGGGAGGGAGAGGCTGCGGGGGAGGGGGAGGGAGAGGCTGCGGGGGAGGGGGAGGGGGAGGGAGAGGCTGCGGGGGAGGGGGAGGGAGAGGCTCTGGGGGAGGGAGAGGGAGAGGCTGCGGGGGAGGGGGAGGGAGAGGCTGCGGGGGAGGGAGAGGGAGAGGCTGCGGGGGAGGGAGAGGCTGTGGGGGAGGGAGAGGGAGAGGCTGCGGGGGAGGGGGAGGGAGAGGCTGCGGGGGAGGGAAAGGGAGAGGCTGCGGGGGAGGGGGAGGGAGAGGCTGCGGGGGAGGGGGAGGGAGAGGCTGCCAGGGAGGGGGAGGGGGAGAGAGAGAGAGAGAGAGAGAGAGAGAGAGAGAGAGAGAGAGAGAGAGAGAGAGAGAGAGAGAGAGAGAGAGAGAGAGAGAGAGAGAGAGGGAGCAGAGAGAGAAGAAAGAGAGAGAGAGAGAGAGAGATAGAGAGAGAGAGAGAGAGAGAGGGAGAGAGAGAGAGCGCGGGGGAGGAGAGAGAAGAAAGAGAGAGAGAGAGAGAAGGAGATCAATGAAAACGACCTCTGTGTTCTATCTGGATCACAACAGCTCAATGCGATTGTAGAGGAGGTACTGGGGTATCCGCTTTTAACAAAGGTAGAGAATGAAGATTAAACACGTCTAGTACGTCACCTACTCAAGGGGGGTTCTCTTTAGGGAAGTATACCCTTTAACATTTCTGTGAGCAGGTAGATAACACGGATTGCACAGAGTGGTAAATACTTCAGAAAATATGGACAACCAATGACCAAGGAAGACCACACAATTCTTGATTCAATTCAGATGATTACAAGATTTGTCAAGGAAATGCTCAAAGAAAATAATGCTCAGAGCTTTGTGGTACTCTATGCAGATAAATACAGATCAATACAACTGATGAAGGAATAGCTCAAGAGTATAGATCACAACTCCGATGGTGTCTCACAGAAAAGAAAGAAAATCCAAGATACTCTCTTACACTATAGTGCTCATAGCCCTCCACTGAGGAGCCTACCCTCTGTATCCGCACTACAGAGTAGCTCCTACAATAGGCTTGAAACCACCAAGTGCAAGAGAGAACTTCTGCACGTATACACACAACAAAGTAACTCCAGAAAAATGTACCCCAAATGAGCACAAATCCATTGTTTTTATAGGCCTCAATAGGTCAAGAGAGCCTTGCCGAATCTTCACGTCCACTGATCACGCACCGGTTGATTACCCAAAATTGGAGGGGTAGGTCAATTATTCCCTTGATTTGAATTGGATCCACAAAAATAGGTACTCGCTGTGAATGGTTGCTGGCAATTCCACTTTTACTTTTAACAGTTACCTTTTACCTTTTCACCCGCTTTCTAGTCTTAGTGTTCATGTAGTGGTTGAATTATGTGAAGCTTCAAATAGCATTCCTCTGAGCTCCAAAAGTCATTGTGTCAGCATCATGGGTCATCTCCATACACCATCCTCAAGAATAGTGCCCATCGAACAACTCCACTTTTAAGTATAGGCAGTGTAGAGGGTACGAATGGCACCATAATGCTCAAACAAAACACATAGTTCAGCATCTTTCACGTTACTGTTGATATTTCTAACAACAAAAAATGTCCAGAAAGGATGTTCTCCATATGGATGCTCTCCAGTTATGTATCTTGAACCTCCATTAGATGTCCCTTGACATATCAAAACAGATCCAGAGAAGCCATTTATGCTATTTTGAGGACATCTTGATTGTAAACACTAGTGTGTGTAGTTGTGTATGTGTGTGAGTGTGTGAGTGTGGGAATGTATGTGTGTGGGTGTGCATGTGTGTGTGTGTGAGTGCATGCATGTGTTTGTGTATGTGTGGGAGTGGGTGTGATTGTGTGGGTGTGTGTGTGTATTGCATGTGTGAGAGTGTGGGGGTGTGTGCATGTGCAGGGGTGTGAGTGTGCATGTGAGTAAAAATGTGTCGGTGTGTGGATGTGTGTATATGTACTAGTGCATGTGTGTGGGGATGGGTATGTATGTGCAAATGTGTGTGTGCATGCGTGTGTGTGATTGTGTGCCTGCATGCATGGGTGCGAGGGATGGGTCAATGGGTGGGTCAATGGTGGATGGAGAGACTAAGGGGGGGGGGGGGGCTGAGGACTAGGTGGGGGAGGATTGAGGAGGGAAGGTGGGCTTGTGGGTGGCGGAGGGGAGGGGGAAGAGGGCTGCGGGCTCTGGGTGGCGGAGGGGAGGGGGATGCGGGCTGCGGGTGGCGGAAGGGAGGGGGAGGATTGTGCGGAGGCGGGCGGGTAGAGGAGGAGGCGGGCTGCGGGGAAGGTGAGGGGGAGGAATGAGGAGGGAAGGGGGGAAGGCGGATGGAAGAGGGGGGCTAGGGTGGATGGAAGAGGGGAGGGGCTCGCGGGTGGCGGAGGGGAGGGGGATGCGGGCTGCGGGGCGGAGGGGAGGGGGATGCGGGCTGCGGGGCGGAGGGGAGGGGGAGGATTGGAGGGTGCGGAGGGGAGAGAAGGGGGTGCGGGTGCTGGGTAGCTAGCGGGGGTGGCTAGGCGGAGGGGTGCGGGGTGAGGGGGTGTGCGGCAGCGGAGGGCGGGTGCGGGGTGAGGGGGCGGAGGGCGAGCGGATGGCGGGGGAGGGGAGCAATGGGGGGTGGCTAGTGGGTAGCTAGGGGGGTGGCTAGGCGGAGGGGTGCGGGGTGAGGGGGTGTGCGGCAGCGGAGGGCGGAGGGCGGGTGCGCGGTGAGGGGGCGGAGGGCGAGCGGATGGCGGGGGAGGGGAGCAGTGGGGGGTGGCTAGTGGGTAGCTAGGGGGGGGGGTTGCTAGGCAGAGGGGTGCGGGGTGAGGGGGTGTGCGGGCAGCGGAGGGCAGAGGGCGGGGTGAGGGGGCGGAGGGCGGATGGCGGGGAAGGGGAGCAGCGGGGAGTGGGGGAAGAGAGAGAGAAGAAGGGGGGAGAAGAGAGAGAGAGAGAGAGAGAGAGAGAGAGAGAGAGAGAGAGAGAGAGAGAGAGAGAGAGAGAGAGAGAGAGAGAGAGAGAGAGAGAGAGAGAGAGAGAGAGAGAGAGAGAGAGAGAGAGAGAGAGAGAGAGAGAGAGAGAGAGAGAGAGAGAGAGAGAAAGAAAAAAGGGACAGGGAAGAGAGAGAGAGGGGAATAGAGAGAGAGAGAGAGAGAGAGAGAGAGAGAGAAGATAGAGAGAGAGGAAGAGAGAGAGGGAGGGAGAAAAAGGGACGGGGAAGAGAGAGAGAGGGGAATAGAGAGCGAGTGAGAGAAGAAAGAGAGAGGGAAAGAGATAGAGAGGGAGAGAGAAGATAGAGAGAGAGGAAGAGAGAGAGGGAGGGAGAAAAAGGGACGGGGAAGAGAGAGAGAGGGGAATAGAGAGAGAGTGAGAGAAGAAAGAGAGAGGGAAAGAGATAGAGAGGGAGAGAGAAGATAGAGAGAGAGGAAGAGAGAGAGGGAGGGAGAAAAAGGGACGAGGAAGAGAGAGAGAGAGGGGAATAGAGAGAGAGTGAGAGAAGAAAGAGAGAGGGAAAGAGATAGAGAGGGAGAGAGAGAGACCAAGTGAGGGAGAGAGAGAGAGGGGGTTCATCCGCGGGAAAAGAGAGAGAAATAGGGAAAAGAAAGAGAGAAAAAGGGAGAGAAAAGTGAGAGAAAGGGAAAAAGAAAGAGAGAAAAAGGATAGAGAGAGATAGGTATCAAACATCCGAGGAAGCCAAGAAAAGACGACAGCAACGACTGCTCAGAACTCAAATATATCCGTGTCAGAGCACTTGAACACTTCTTGAAGCTTCATCCCAAGGCATCTGAGAGTTTCCGACCTCTACAGACCCCCACATCAAGCTTTTGCACCGTCCCGGTGCAATAACTCCTTTATATGCTTATTTCAATGAGATTTAACTGCAATTACTGAAAAGAAACATGGTATGTACAAGGGTGGAATGCTTCCATTTTGACCTAGTTCAGATACTTCTTCACCCTGGAGATGTTAACGAGGGGAATCCTTTTGCCTTGCAGATCCTCCAGCTGCACTGCACCATGAGGGAGTACCGTTATTACCTTATAAGGCCCTATCCATTTAGGTTCCAACTTGGTGGTTGTCGACGGGATTTGATGGACCAGGACCAAAGATCCTTCCTGTACCTCATTAGTCCTCAAATACCTGTCATGCAGCCTTTTGCGTTCCTCTTGCTTTACTTGTAGTTTCTTCATTGCTACTTCCCTACATTCTTCCAATGCCACAAGTCTTCTGATTGGAGGTTCAATACCCATGGTTCTGGCTCCGATTTCCTTCTTTATAATAAATTCGAAAGGTGCCAATGCCTCTTTACCATAGACTAGGCGGAATGGACTTTCACCAGTGGTTCCCCTTCTAGTAGTTCGGAAGGCCCACATTGCACTGATTAGTGCCTGTGGCCAAGAACTTTGATGATCAAAGGCTAATTTGCGTAAGAGCCCAATCAAAATTTTGTTAGAGCTTTCTGCTTGGCCATTCGCCCTGGGATAGTAAGCACATGACTTTCTGTGAAAGATTTTATACCTGTCAAAGATGAATTGAAGCAACTGATTCACAAAGTGAGTGCGCTTGTCACTAGTAACTTCAAGTGGGCAACCGAATCTGGAAAAAATATGTTTACACAAAAACTTAGCCACTGTCAAGGCCGTGCAATCTGTAGTGGCTTTAGCCTCTACCCACTTAGTTGCATAACACGTGGCCATAAGAATATATCTCTTTCTTCCAGGTTGACCCATTGGACTGATCGGACCAATAAAGTCAAGACCCCATCGTTCAAAAGGTAGCCATTCAGTGGAGACGACTAATGGCTGGAAACTCATCTTGGTTGGCTTAGGAGCACATCTCTGACAGATATCGCACTCCTTGGCAAATTTGATTGCATCTTTGTATATCTGAGGCCACCATAATCCTCGGTGGATAATCTTGTGAGCCAACTCTTCTCCCTTCATATGCCCTTCGTTGTGTGCTACCTCAAGCAAAAAGTTTACTTCTTCTGGAAAAACACACTTTCTTAAGATACCGTCATGATAATATTTATATAAATTTCCATCTATGAGCGAGTAAGATTTGGACTTAAAGAGTAATTTCCTCTTCTCTAATGCTGTCAGATGTTTGGGAAATTCTCCGATGGAGAGGAACTCAAGAATTTCATTATAGCAATCAGTCTGCATTGTAACCAGAAAAAGAGTACTATCTACCAATTCATCATCAATACCTGTTGCTTGTTCACTTAGAGCAGTTCTTGATACCTGATCTGCCATATAGTGTTCTTTCCCTGGCTTAATATGAATATCCAAATCAAATTCTTGAAATAACAATAGCCATCGCCAAACCCTTCCAGCTACTCTGGGCTTGTTAATCAAGTACTTCAAAGGCTGATGATCAGTTATGACAATAAAATGCACACCTAAGAGGTAATGCCGAAATTTTTGAAGAGCGAACACGATGGCCAAACCTTCCCTTTCGGTAGTGCTGTAGTTTCTTTCTGCTTTGGTAAGCAATCTGCTAGCATAGACGATAGGTTGGTCTACCTTATGTGATGATGGTTGAGCCAAGGCTGCTCCAACTGCATGAAGACTGGCATCTGTATGTACATGGAACTCTAATGACCAATTAGGAACAGTTAAAAGTGGGGCAGTACATAGTCTTAACTTTAATTCGCAAAATGCTTTCTCAGCTTCAAGAGTCCATGAGAAAGGGACGTTCTTACTTGTAAGCCTGGATAAAGCTTAGCTATTTCCGAATACATTCTGATAAATCGTCTATGATATCCTACATGGCCTAAAAAGCTTTGTACCTCCTTTGGAGTTCGAGGAATAGGCATGGAGAGAATAGAAGTGATCTTTGCCGGATCAACAGTTATCCCTTCTACTGAGACTATGTGGCCTAGGAGAGTACCTTTGGTCACCAAAAAATGACATTTCGCAGGGTTTAATTTCAAACCTGTTTTGAGACACTGCTCAAAGATTTCTTTTAAATTCTCCAAATGGTTATTGAAATCTTGAACTATTGCCCTCTTGTCTGTTCCTGAAAATACTGAAAAATCATCCATAAAAATGCGCACAAATGAGGTTAACCATTTCCCTAGTATGAGATACATGGTCCTATTAAAGGATGCTGGTGCATTTTTCAAGCCGAAGGCCATACGGGTATAAACATATGTGCCCCATGGAGTAACAAAAGCCGTCTTGTCTCTATCTTCAGGATGAATGGCTATCTGATTGTAGCCGTTGAACCCATCAAGAAAACTGTATAGAGAGTGTCCAGCTACTTCTTCAAGCACCTGCTCTGTGAATGGCTGAGGAAAGCCATCTTGAATAGTTACCTTATTCAAGGCACGAAAATCAACGCATACTCTTATTTTGCCATTTTTCTTTGGTACAATGACCATGGAAGAAAGCCACCGTGAGTGTTCTACAGGAACAATAATGCCTGCCTCTTCCAGTTTTGTTATGTCTAGCTTTACTGCTTCTGCATACTTTGGATTAAGTCGGTAAGGCCTACTTCTTGCAGGTGAAGCTCCTTCCACTAAGGGTATTCGGTGTAATCCAAGCTCCTCTAGTATCCCTGTTAGGTCTTTATAGGACCATGCAAAGACACTTTTATAGGCAAAAAGTAGGGAGGTTACCTTCTGCAATAAAGAGGGATAGTGCCATAACCAAGCAGCCAAGTGAACTATCTGAGGATTCTCTTCATCACCAAGATTTACTTCTTGAACAAACTTTTCAGAATTGGACTTACTTGAAAATTCATCTCCATTGTATGCAGGAGCAGAGTTCAATTTATGATCCACAATCTGTTCCTTGATCCATCCTAAAGGTATATTTGAGAATGGAAGTTCTTGAAGGTCACACTTAGCTTCCTCCGATGCAGGCACAACTTTGTCACTTTCTGGTCCTGCAAGCATAAAATCATCTGATTCCTCATGTTTACCTGCCTTTTCCTTACATACCATCTTAGTGGCGCTAAGTGTTGAATTTGGATTATTTGACTCAATTAGAGATTTTTGTCCTTCAGGAGGTGCCTGCAAAAGATAAGCTTGACTTCCTTGCTTACTCTTTTCTATTTTGTTCAAGTGAAGAACATCAGTTTTTCCTTCTTCCCGTCCTCCTTGTGTTGCTTCTGCAAAATCTTCATTTACCTCACATATCTCCACTGTGCAGCATTCTGCACTTCCCATCATCCAACTTAATAAGGCATCATCTTCTGAAGGCATTACCTGAGTTTCCATTGCATACCCAGTAGCCTTGTTGATGTCTGATCCTTCTTCCAAATGTAACTGTAAATGATTGTTAGTACATGTGGAAATCCATAACTTGTTCTTTCCCCAATCCTGTAGAGCCTTTGCTTGCCTTAACCAAGGCCTTCCCAAGAGTAGAGGGTATGAGGTCTCCTGTGGCAGGGCTATAACGACAAAGTCTAAAACAAAATGACAACCTTGCACTATCATAAGTACCTTTTCGACAATGCCCAGTGGTGCAACCCGACATTGATCTGCTAATGTGACTGTGAAGGGTGCCGCTTTTGTGGGATTCAGCCTTAGTTTCCTCATAGTGAAATCAAGCATCAAATTGATGCCGGAACCTCCATCTATAATAACACCTGTGAGAGCTTCATCCTTGATAAAAACAGATAATCTTGAGCTTTGATAATCAGCCAGGGGTGCAGGAGGAAAGTCCACCATAAAACCATCTATGCTAGGAGGTGGGCACAAGCATGCAGAATGTATAATTTTCAGCAGATCACTTCTTACTTTAGAATCCATCTTTATGAGTTGGTAAAGACTAATCTTATGGTGAATACCTTTCAAGATTTCCTCAATGTTCACTTCTTGCGTGTCTTCAGGAGTACTTGTTGGTCGATCTTTTAGCAAATTGGTCACCCTCTCATAAGCCTCTTCCATGTCTTCTTGGTCCTTCCATCCCACCCTCTTTTCTGCATCTCTATCTTTGGGTCCTTGTTGTTCCTCCTTATGGGCTACTGCCGCTTGCCTCGCTCTAGTCATCATTGGCATGGATGAAGATGAAACAACATAAGATTGAGCGGTCATACCTTCTTCTTTTGGAGAGACTGAAATCATGTGGATTGGAGTAGGACGACCTCTTGGGCAATCTCTGGTATAATGATCCTTTGCCTTCGGACAATGTTGACAAGGAGGTGCATCTTCTGGAAGAGAACACCTATTCTGCATGTGGCCGTACTCACCACAACGGTAGCACATCAAAGGTCTATTGTATCTAGGCTTCGCAGGCCGATTCTCTTCTCTATTAGCTGTATGGGAAGTACTGGCATAATATGAATCCAAAGCTTGATGGTTACCTCGTTGTTGTGATCCCTTGAGGTAGTAGCAGTCTCTAGCTTCATGACCATCTTTGCCACAGAATTGACAACTGACCTTGTTAGGACAATTACCACTGGAATGTCCACTATTGCTACATATTGTACACCAAACCTGTCTTCGTATGTCCTGTGTGGTTCGCAAATCTTCGAGCTCACGACGAAGTTGAGCTACTTCATCAACAGTGTGGGGCGGGGGTAGCGACACCACCTTCTCTTCTTGGCAACTTCGCTGCATTCTTAAGGCTTCCAACTCCTTCCTGAGTTGCTCGATGGGATCCAAGTCTGATGCATAATTTGGTTGGGCCTCCCCTTCAAAATGTAGTCTAGCCTCCTCAATGTGCGATGCAGTTGCAACAAAATCATCAAGTGTTGCATCCAATCTCAGAGATTCACGAAGCTTCTGCTGAGATGACTTGGGCAGAGCTTTCTCTATCCATTTTTTTACTAAGAAATCACCTGGAGCATGTGGCAGACGTGAAACAAGTGCTTTTGTTCTAGTGTGAAGTTCGTGGAAAGATTTACCTGATCTCAATTTTAGGTTCTCCAGCTGATCTAGCGCTCTTTCAGAGGAGTTGCTTGGTCGGAATGTCTGCGAGAATGCCGTCTTCAGTGCCTCCCATGTAGTGAAGTGTCCATCTGCATATTGACTATACCATTTTTCTGCAAGGCCTTCTAATGTAGATGCGAAGAGTACCAACATTGCATCCTCTCGGTTCTGCAATCCTCGTCCGCAGCATAATGAGACGAATCTCCTCACGTGGTCATCCGCATCCTCATAAGCCAATCCCTTAAATGTAGGGAACTTGATGTTCAACCTAGAGAGTAAATGAGAAAGTTCCTCCATGGGCACTAGTGCTTCTTCTGAAGTATCAGAGGAAAAATCCAACGTCCTCCTCAGTTTCTCTTTTGAAAGCGGGGTTGAAGCCAAATCGATGGACAAATTTAAGGGTAGAGGGGTACTAGCCGAAGGTAGAGCTGGCTTCTTGAGGCTCTTTTGTACACGAAGGGGCTCTCTGACTACTCGAGTGCGGGTCATGTACCCACTCGCAGAATGCAAAAAATCAAGAAGTTAATGCAATGACAATTATATAGTGCACACTAGATACCTCCCACAAAAATGCAAGGTCCCACCGGGCGTGCCAAACTGTAGAGGAGGTACTGGGGTATCCGCTTTTAACAAAGGTAGAGAATGAAGATTAAACACGTCCAGTACGTCACCTACTCAAGGGGGGTTCTCTTTAGGGAAGTCTACCCTTTAACATTTCTGTGAGCAGGTAGATAACACGGATTGCACAGAGTGGTAAATACTTCAGAAAATATGGACAACCAATGACCAAGGAAGACCATACAATTCTTGATTCGATTCAGATGATTACAAGATTTGTCAAGGAAATGCTCAAAGAAAATAATGCTCAGAGCTTTGTGGTACTCTATGCAGATAAATACAGATCAATACAACTGAGAAGGAATAGCTCAAGAGTATAGATCACAACTCCGATGGTGTCTCACAGAAAAGAAAGAAAATCCAAGATACTCTCTTACACTATAGTGCTCATAGCCCTCCACTGAGGAGCCTACCCTCTGTATGCGCACTACAGAGTAGCTCCTACAATAGGATTGAAACCACCAAGTGTAAGAGAGAACTTCTGCACGTATACACACAAGAAAGTAACTCCAGAAAAATGTACCCCAAATGAGCACAAATCCATTGTTTTTATAGGCCTCAATAGGTCAAGAGAGCCTTGCCGAATCTTCACGTCCACTGATCACGCACCGGTTGATTACCCAAAATTGGAGGGGTAGGTCAATTATTCCCTTGATTTGAATTGGATCCACAAAAATAGGTAGTCGCCGTGAATGGTTGCTGGCAATTCCACTTTTACTTTTAACAGTTACCTTTTACCTTTTCACCCGCTTTCCGAGATTCTCATTTTGTGTTGTTTTTTCATCCAGTCCTAGTGTTCATGTAGTGGTTGAATTATGTGAAGCTTCAAATAGCATTCCTCTGAGCTCCAAAAGTCATTGTGTCAGCATCATGGGTCATCTCCATACACCATCCTCAAGAATAGTGCCCATCGAACAACTCCACTTGTAAGTATAGGCAGTGTAGAGGGTACGAATGGCACCATAATGCTCAAACAAAACACGTAGTTCAGCATCTTGCACGTTACTGTTGATATTTCTAACAACAAAAAATGTCCGGAAAGGATGTTCTCCATATGGATGCTCTCCGGTTATGTATCCTAAACCTCCATTAGATGTCCCTTGACATATCAAAACAGATCCAGAGAAGCCATTTATGCTATTTTGAGGACATCTTGATTGTAAACACCAGTGTGTGTAGTTGTGTATGTGTGTGAGTGTGTGAGTGTGGAAATGTATGTGTGTGGGTGTGCATGTGTGTGTGTGTGAGTGCATGCATGTGTTTGTGTATGTGTGGGAGTGGGTGTGATTGTGTGGGTGTGTGTGTGTATTGCATGTGTGAGAGTGTGGGGGTGTGTGCATGTGCAGGGGTGTGAGTGTGCATGTGAGTAAAAATGTGTCGGTGTGTGGATGTGTGTATATGAACTGGTGCATGTGTGTGGGGATGGGTATGTATGTGCAAATGTGTGTGTGCATGCGTGTGTGTGATTGTGTGCCTGCATGCATGGGTGCGAGGGATGGGTCAATGGGTGGGTCAATGGTGGATAGAGAGACTAAGGGGGGGGGGGGTGAGGACTAGGTGGGGGAGGATTGAGGAGGGAAGGGGGGCTCGTGGGTGGCGGAGGGGAGGGGGAAGAGGGCTGCGGGCTCTGGGTGGCGGAGGGGAGGGGGATGCGGGCTGCGAGTGGCGGAAGGGAGGGGGAGGATTGTGCGGAGGCGGGCGGGTAGAGGAGGAGGCGGGCTGCGGGGAAGGTGAGGGGGAGGATTGAGGAGGGAAGGGGGGAAGGCGGATGGAAGAGGGGGGCTAGGGTGGATGGAAGAGGGGAGGGGCTCGCGGGTGGCGGAGGGGAGGGGGATGCGGGCTACGGGGCGGAGGGGAGGGGGATGCGGGCTGCGGGGCGGAGGGGAGGGGGAGGATTGGAGGGTGCGGAGGGGAGAGAACGGGGTGTGGGTGGTGGGTAGCTAGGGGGGGTGGCTAGGCGGAGGGGTGCGGGGTGAGGGGGTGTGCGGCAGCGGAGGGCGGAGGGCGGGTGCGGGGTGGGGGGGCGAAGGGCGAGCGGATGGTGGGGGAGGGGAGCAGTGGGGGGTGGCTAGTGGGTAGCTAGGGGGGGTGGCTAGGCGGAGGGGTGCGGGTTGAGGGGGTGTGCGGCAACGGAGGGCGGAGGGCGGGTGCGGGGTGAGGGGGCGGAGGGCGAGCGGATGGCGGGGGAGGGGAGCAGTGGGGGGTGGCTAGTGGGTAGCTAGGGGGGGGGGGTTGCTAGGCGGAGGGGTGCGGGGTGAGGGGGTGTGCGGGCAGCGGAGGGTAGAGGGCGGGGTGAGGGGGCGGAGGGCGGATGGCGGGGAAGGGGAGCAGCGGGGAGTGGGGGAAGAGAGAGAGAAGAAGGGGGGAGAAGAGAGAGAGAGAGAGAGAGAGAGAGAGAGAGAGAGAGAGAGAGAGAGAGAGAGAGAGAGAGAGAGAGAGAGAGAGAGAGAGAGAGAGAGAGAGAGAGAGAGAGAAAGAAAAAAGGGACGAGGAAGAGAGAGAGAGAGAAGATAGAGAGAGAGGAAGAGAGAGAGGGAGGGAGAAAAAGGGACGGGGAAGAGAGAGAGAGGGGAATAGAGAGAGAGTGAGAGAAGAAAGAGAGAGGGAAAGAGATAGAGAGGGAGAGAGAAGATAGAGAGAGAGGAAGAGAGAGAGGGAGGGAGAAAAGGGACGGGGAAGAGAGAGAGAGGGGAATAGAGAGAGAGTGAGAGAAGAAAGAGAGAGGGAAAGAGATAGAGAGGGAGAGAGAAGATAGAGAGAGAGGAAGAGAGAGAGGGAGGGAGAAAAAGGGACGGGGAAGAGAGAGAGAGGGGAATAGAGAGAGAGTGAGAGAAGAAAGAGAGAGGGAAAGAGATAGAGAGGGAGAGAGAGAGACCAAGAGAGGGAGAGAGAGAGAGGGGGTTCATCCGCGGGAAAAGAGAGAGAAATAGGGAAAAGAAAGAGAGAAAAAGGGAGAGAAAAGAGAGAGAAAGGGAAAAAGAAAGAGAGAAAAAGGATAGAGAGAGATAGGTATCAAGCATCCGAGGAAGCCAAGAAAAGACGACAGCAACAACTGCTCAGAACTCAAATATATCCGTGTCAGAGCACTTGAACACTTCCTGAAGCTTCATCCCAAGGCATCTGAGAGTTTCCGACCTCTAGAGTGATCAAAATAATGTCAGAATGTCCCTTGCCACACGACTCATGAACTCCAATGAAAGCTGAAAAATCTTCCAATTGTAGCTTGTGTCAAATCTTATAGATAAATCACATATCCGTTAACGACTATCAGTTCATCTTTTGTAAGCATTGAGCATTCAACATCTGTGTTGGTTGCCTGAGACCTTAAAATCTATACTTAGCGTCGAGCACTGCCTCTTTGCTACTCATAACCTCCCCAAGAAACTGGTGCACCAGCACCAAAAGTTCCACCATTATTAGCAGCCACACTAACCTGGATTCATCTGCATTCCAATGTACATCCTTGGTCGCCAAGGATAGAGATGTCACAACCCATGAAATGTGGACCTCCTGCATGCCTAGCAAGAGAGAGAAAGGAGGAGGGGTACTAGAAAGCCTAAATGGATGAATGACATCAAGGAAGAGATTGAAGCCTTAAAAGAAAATCAAAACCTCAAAATTGGTACCGAGGACTCCATCTATGAAGATCAAAGGTTCAAGATGAATATTCAAGGTAAAGAAAAACTTTGATGGGACTATTAACAAGTGCAGATGAATAATTGTTTCCAAAGGATATGCACAAACACAAGGAATTTACTCTGAGGAAACCTTTTCACCTATGGAAAATTTGCCAACTATCCAACTACCTATGAGGATTGTAGCTTCCAAGAACTCGAAGATCTATCAATTGGATATGAAAAATACTTTTCTAGATCCATGGATTTCAAAAAAGGTATATGTGGCTCAGACAATGGTTTTTAAAGAATCATCATGCCTTGAGTATGTATGCAGGGTAAGAAGAGCTTTATATGGTTTGAAGGAAGCCCCAGGGGGTTGGAATCATAGGCTTGTCACCTATTCGGTGGATAGAGGATTCATTGTGAGCAAAGGAGATCATGCACTCTTCTTCAAGAGAAATCAATCCAAAGACAT